>JABJVR010049450.1:0-21912 GCA_025773905.1 Chitala chitala | reverse complement strand
CCCCCCCGCCCCCCCCCCCCCCCCCCCCCCCCCGCCCCCCCCCCCCCCCCCCCCCCCCCCCCCCCCCCCCCCCCCCCACTGATACTAAAGCAGGTTTCTACTTACAGGAAATTCCAGACAACAAAAAATGTTTCCTGGAAAAAAAATGTATGAGCAGTAACAAAGACCTATAGAGCCAGCCTGCTAGCTCTTGTAGCATGTCTAAGAAATAAGGTTAAAGCCATCCTGAAGAACACTCTTTCCTAGCCTTGGAAGATAAATAATGCTTTTAAGTCCTGATATATACAGAAATACTGCAAGTTCAGCGTGTTACTTAATCCATCTATAAAGCTTCCACTAATTAATACCCAGAAAGGCACCATTGCCAAGATGGTTCTGAAGATATTCCACAAAATGTGACCTGAATTTAAATGCAGATTATTGAGAAAACGGCAGAGTGCTATACATCTGAAACTTCAAAGAATTCATAGATAGAACTATTACCTGCTTTCACTGGGGACAGAGTTGAAAACCTGTGCAGTGAAATCTACTGCTGAAAGACTTGGAAAACAAGGAAAGACGACGAAAACACCAAACTAAAAGCTAAACATGCTTCCTTTGTTAGAGGATTGTCATACAATGAGATTTTCAGACCAAACTGAGAGTTTGACTGCACCTACACTGCTCACTTACAGCCAGACCAGTCAGTCACTCAGAATCCGTTTAATGGAAGCCAGCATCAGAGAGGAAGTGCTGATCAGCTGGCTGGTTTAGAGTAGCCCATTAGAGACCTGCACAACAGCTGTGCTCAGAAACCGCATCCTCCGTGAAAAGGAAAAAGCAAAACCATGCATAGTGAAAATATAATTTAAATCAAATGTATATAACAGAATAATGTGAACCCGACCGCACAAAACTCACACATGAACAACAGGATGTATGTAGCTGCTTGCCTACTTTGCGTGAATAATCACAACAATAGAAAATAAACAAACAAATAAATAAATAAATACATAATGCAGAGAGAGGCTGTGACCAAGGATAGCTCCAAAATTAGCCAGATCCAGAACTGGTTTCAGGGTCTTTGTTCCCCTTTTGGCCAAAATAGTGTCTCAACCAAAAAAAGACACAGCAGCTCAGTTTAGTCTTTGCTACAAGGCTTAGAGGAGTTACTCTGTAGACTGAGGCCCTTGCAGTAAGATGGTGCTCTGTTTAAGATTCATTGCTGATTATGAAAATGATAAATGCCTTGTTGTCCAAAAACTGGACCGATGTCCAAAAGATTATGATCGCTAACATAGTTATGCTAATTGGATAACATGTGCCCCCCCCCGAACAGGGGAACAGAATAACATGACTACAACGCTTTACTGAGTTTAAAGTCGTCGTTATATATCCATTTGGTTCTAAAATTCACAATCACTAACATGTTAATTCAGTACATTTTACACTGTGAACCACTTTAGAACACTGGGAGTGAATTTATCAAAGTAATTAATTTATTAATCCCAAGGGAAACTTGCTCTGAGACCAGAATACTTCCACATCCCAATCACATGCTCTGCCCATTGATCCACACAGGGTGGTAATGTCAGCAAATTTAACTTTACTAGTGGTATGCTGGGAAATTTCTTGTGATTCAGGAATTCATTTCTAAATGCAAGTTTAAAATAACCTGCGTGTCATTCTGATATCATGTCTAATAGTAATAACAGCTATTAAAGCTCTCAAATGCAATCAACAAGGTACACTGATAACAGTTTCAGGTCTCACATTGTCAGGCAAGAACCCATCATTCAGCAATCACAAAAACCAGTGTATGTTGGGTACAAATTCTGCGTTACACTGCAGATTATGCTTCCTGCTGTCCATGTTATTGAAAGAGAAGAAATTAAAATGTATTTCATTAACTGGGAAATATATTTTAAAATGTACAAAAAGTATAATGTATAGGCTTAGGAATTACAAAATGATAATTAGTTGCTGCTAGCAACACAGAACCTTCTGAAGATGGGTTAGCTTTATCAACACTTCATACACAATATTTTCCCTTATAAATACCCCCCTTGAGCAGTGGGTTACATTTCCTCAAAGGGCAGTGTTTTATTTGGTTTGAGAAACTGAGCTATTATGTTTAATTTTCCTCTATCAACATAATAAAATTATTGCAGAAGTTTCAAAAATATTTTCCATGATTATATTATGAGTGTGCAAGCACTACGTAAATTATGTATTATTGCATGTGCACTGATTTCTTTTTGGTACAATATAAAGGACCTAGGTACATTTTATTTGTTAAGAAGAATGCTGCTTTATTCTACATGGGAAAATGGTAAAGCTAATAAAGGTAAGTGTCCTGGACTAATGTCTACTATTCGCTCTTATTTGTTGTGAATAAATTGTTCCTAAGTGTAAACCTCTACTGTCAAAGCAGTTACATTTTCGTTGGATTTTGCTGCCTCAAACATTAAAGGACAGTTAACGAGAATCAAAGAAGCCGTTAAATGTTAAACAGTAATGATATCGAACATATGATCATAGTCATTTGTGTTGTTTTCCCCTTGACTGATTTATTACATCCTGGATTCACATAGATTAAAATCACCTGAAAATGTGGTAGATTTGGTTTGCCCTTTTCTATGAAGTGCTGGATATATACTGAACTTTCATATTTAAAACAATACATTTAGCATCCCCCCGTGCAGTTCAAACACTTTGCCATAGAAACACACATTAAATTAGAAAAGATATCTACAAGTTGCAAGGCATTTATATGAATGTGACATTTTCTTTCTTTTGTTTAAATGTAAAAATGACAGTACTGTCATCTGACCACACTACAACTTTTCAAATGTTTTTTAAATGTTGATTGCTGTTTCCAACACATTTATTGTCAAATAAGTATTTTTAAAATCTGTGAAAAATACAAAAAAGTAAACCATGTCACGTTTCACCCATGTATCATGTCGCTCCATTAGCGAGAACCTCCATCCACATACTGAGACAATGTGGATGGAGCAGAGTAAGACCTGCCATGATAGGAAACACATAGTAGTGAGGACAAGAGTCTGACTAGGCCCTCAAGCAAGGGACTCGGGTCTTGGGTCTTTTGATCAGCAGGCTAATCCTCTTGCCTGATACCTTACAGCAGGCTATGGGTACTGGGTTAAAATGTGGGCAGAGTCACTGCTATTACACAAATACATGCTAAATAGTAGGTGTTCTGGATGGTACTAGTTGCTTTTCATTGGTGAAAAGTCAGGAAGGTTAACATTTTGGATACTAGAACTGTAAAGCACATCTTTGCTGGGTGGTGGGTGACATTATGGGGGGCATGCTCACATGGAAATACACATATTTGCAGTGAGTTATGAAAAAATTAATTGCAGATTTGTTCTAGGTTTAAGTAACAGGACAATGAAGCAAGAAAAAGAGACTGTTGAAAGCCATGAATATTTTTAACACATTCTAGGTGGTCTACAGAAAAAAAATTATTTCCATCTGTCGAAATGAGTAAAATATTCCCCACATATAAAAAAGAAATTTTATTTAAAAACCTACTCACAAGTCAGTTAAAATAAGATTTGTTCAGTGGAATTTATTTTTGTACTTGTACAAATCAGCCCAATCCAAAAAAGTAAATTCAGTTCAATCACATTTAAAAAATGCTAAAAAAATGTTTTGCATTGCTGCTGATAAATCAAGTTAGGCACTATAAAACAGGAATACGCATTTCCCTACATTCCAGCATGGAATAAACGTCAACTTAATCCAATGTAGTGTGGCAGTTTAACATCTTGAGGCAGAGTTGTATGGAGCAGTCTTGGAAAGGTAATATTGCCTGCAATACTTTAATACACAACGGTGGTGCGTGGGGAGAAGTGCCTACACCCCAGCAGGGATTTGTCCAGGTGAAACGAGGACAGATTCTTTGGTCATCAGCACCTGGGCCAGAAGGTCGACTAGGAGCAGATCTTATCGGTCTTCTCGGCGCCGTGGTCCAGAGGCTGCGAGGCGAGAAAGGACTCCCATACAGCCAGGCACTGCGGAAGGAGGAGAGTACATACAACTTGAGCAGGTCTGCAAATTAAATGAATACACTGCCTCGTTTAACACCACTACTAACACGGTTACTATATTAATGACAAATTAAAATTTCTCAGTTCCACTGCCAGTAAAATTCACGAGCTTCCAAAGATGTTTGCCACTAAGGTCTCAATAATGAGGCTTGAATAACAAGGCTTTGCTGCTGAAGGATTATGACATGGAGGACGACAGAAAGTTTCATAGTCAAGAAAAATATACTGCTTAGCCAAGCCATCAGTAAAGTCAATAACATTTTATGGCCAAAAGTTTAATGTACAATTTTTCTGTATAAAATAACTTGCAATAAAGGACTTTATTTGCAGCTGATTTTGATAAAGTGATGGTAAAAAAAAAACTAATAAAATTGTACATTATGAAGTCCTAGCATGACATAATTGCCATCAGTACTCCAAAAGAGAGTACGCAGGAAGGTTAACGTAATCCTGTGTGTTAAACCATGTGGCCATCACTATGCTAACATTCATGCTCCACACAGGCAAAACTTTCATTCTGTCCAAAATAAAAAGAATAATTTGAACAAAACATGCATGAAAGATCCCTCTCCTTTTAGGGTGTCCTTGTTCCTATCTCAAGAGAATTTGATTAGTGGTCTGTACTTCTGTGGCAGAAAGGCTCTAACACTTTCTGTTGCTAAAAAATTACCCTAAAGTAACATTATTGTACTTTGAAAGGTTCAAAAGCATGAGATCAAGGTGATTCAGGTATAACTCTATAAAGACATTACTGATGAAAGCACCCTGGTGCTGACAGAATGAGGGAATCTCGTGAAGGTGCGTTACGTAACGTAATTTCCAACCGTTTCTTGCACTGGAAGACTGACACAATGCCGAAATTACAAACTGAAAGAAGAAAAAAAATGTTTTCTTTAATGTCTGTTGACCACAGCAGTTGTGTGTAAAAACTCTCTACCAGTTCAAAATGTTTTAAAGGTCACTATGCAAATGCACCATTAAACTTACCACCATAAAGAAAATATTTGACTCAACAACACCAAGATAGATGCCACTATGAAAAACAATCCTAATTATTTCCAGCAATGTTAATATTCACGTTCATCCAACTACAACAACATAATTGCCATCTTAGATACTGAAAAAATAGTGCATGCTTTTATTTACAGTAAGTTAGGTTATTGCAATGCCCTGCTTCCTGGGAGCACAAACTGCACATTACACACTATACAACTCATTCAAAACACAGTTGTTACAATTATCACTGGAAGCAGAAAATATGGCCATATAAGTCCCATACTGTCCTCACTTCACTGGCTTCTTGTTAAATATAAGACCAATTTCAAACTTTGTTCTGCTAACATGTAGGCATTCAAAGGTCAAGCACTGGTATATCTAACGGAGTTAATTAATACATATACTAGAAATTACTCACTCACTTCATTGCACTGCCTTTTCCAATTCAGGGTCGTGGGAGGCCTGGAGCCCATCTTAGGAAGCACATGGCAGGAGACACCCCGGACGGGGTGCCAATCCACCGCAGGGCACAAGCACAAACACCCACTACGGACAACTTGCAAACACCAATCAACCTTACGTGCAGGTCATTGGACCGTAGGAGGAAACCGGAGAATACCCGCCAAGCACAGGGAGAACATGCAAACTCCACACACACAGACCCAAGGTGAGGGTCGAACCCTGGGCCCGGAGGTGCGAGGTGACAGTGCTAACCACCACGCCACTGTGCCGCTTTTATACTCAAAATCATTTACTACAATTCAAGAATGCAGGCCTTCTTTCCATTACACTTACACATAAATGTATTGGTGCTAGACCATTTAGCCACAGATCCACTAGATCAGTACAGTATGCCAAAATGGTCTTTAATTTATCTTTCCCACAAAAGTCTTCATAACTCACTATAATTAACACTGCTGGTGCTGCTGTACATGCCGATGTACCTCTGGCATTCTTTGTGACTGTCAGCGTTTCTATTACGTACCAGCCTCTTTCTGCTATTTTTCTTCGCCCATATGTTTACTCAGTAACCTGTCCTCTATTGTTGCCTGGCTTTGACTTAATTATTCCATCTATCGATAATTCCTTGTAATAATTGTAATTCATTCCTGTTAAACACCTTAAGACAACTTGCTGCAAAAGGTGCTATATAACAATAAACTGAACTGAATGGAACATTAAAGTCATCACAAAGAGCCATATTAAGTGTGAAAAGTGGTGTTACCATCTCCGGGCATAATTGCTGTATTTTTCTGCGTGTCCATTGTTATTTCAGGAAAGTGAATACATGTTCAGAAGGTGTTTAGTGCATGACACTGATGAGGACCTAGCATCCAGTGGTGGCAGGCCTTGGTAACAATACATTATTCTGGTTGTTAGGACAACAGCATGCTGTGGGTGCTACCTAGCTTTCAGAACAAAGGGACAGCCGACGCCACCAACGCATGCCCAATCTGCCCTGCTGACTCCCTTGTGTCTAATGTTGTACTTCCACAGCACATACCATGAGGGAACACCCAGTTAGATTTTATTGAAATAGCTTTTACAAGAGATGGAGACAAATGCGTTTTGAAGCAGCAGAGGGCATGGAAAACCATTATGAAAATGATACAGGGTCAGTGTGTAAATCATGACAGAACTGTGAATTATTTTACATTTGGTATAAAGTGTAAAGTGTACAGGCAGAAATGGATAAAATTAAAGGCCTCATACAAACAATACATGTTTAATTCATAACCTTACATCACCTTAAAGATGACTACACTAAAAACATTCTGCCTTAGTAAACAAAATGCATAAAGTGCTAAATCTTGCAGGCAGAATTCCAACAAGAAATAATAATAATAATAACAGTTAAAAAAAAAAAAAAAAAAAAAAAAAAAATCCATAAGATGAATTCAAGATCAATAGAGTACAGTGTAGCCGCACTGGTTCCAAGCCAGATAAAAAGTCGTGTCCAATTTGGCTACTGCCTCCACATCCTGAAGCTTCAACAATTCTGGCTCAGGTAGGCTGAACATCTCACATGCCCAGCAAAAACAGCTGCAAGACGTAGGTCTTCTACAGCAGCACGCTGTGCCTGGTTACAGGTGATGCTATGGTCAAATTTGCGCAACAGTTCCAGGATGACTTTATAAATTAGCATGGAAAATATCTGTACTGCTCAGTGTGCCACTGTGTTTGGTGCACACAAGAACCACAGATGTCTCAGAGCATTCAATTAGGATGCGGAAGGTTTTCTGGTTCAAACCCTTGCCCACGCACCACGTGTGTCTTTTAGCAAGATGCTTAGCATTGGCTTCCTTGATGCTAAATGATGGGTGGCCACAAAGGGATGGACTAAATGCATAGAACTGGAATTCTCCTCTGGATTAGAAAAAGATTTTTAAATGCTGTTTAGGTAGAAGTTGCTATTGTCAATAAAAAAGGTGAATTATGTTAAGACGGCTGGAATGAATGTTACATAACACTTCCATTCATCCGTTCATCTATTCATCCATCCATTCACTTTACCGCCTTATCCAATTCAGGGTTGCTGGAGGCCTGGAGCCCATCCCAGGAAACACAGGGCGCAGGGCAAGGGACACCCTGGGCAGGGCGCCCACCCACCACAAGGCATCCATAATACAATAAAGCTAAAAATAAAACAATTGGATATTAACTGAAATCCAGTAGTTCAGGTAAAACTGCACATGAAGACACTTCTAACAGGTCATATATTCAAGAAATAAAAATTCTGAGTGTGACCGATGGCCAGTTCCAAAAAGATTTTTAACTGAGCATATCTGACGGCATTAGACGTCCATCAGGCAAAACACTGAGGGTGCTCTCCTGATTTGACAACTGCCATCTACTGGCAAGCACAAAATCTGGTAAGTTAGGAGTGTGCCTCCATAGGGCTGTGTAAGAAATCCAGCCAAATGTCATGTGTGTACAGAGACGTGTACAGATAAAACAGAGCTCTCATTCTAACACAGAACCCAACAGTTTCTTTACCGTGTATAAATCATTAAATCATACCAATGTAACGTCTCCTGCTGTGTATATTCATATTAAGCACTATCATTCCCAGCCCTGTAATAATGTGGTCTGTTAAAGAGAAGGAACTTAAGGGGGGGGGGGGGTAAACATCCTACACCCCCCCAGCTGTTCCTGCAGTCTGTAGGTACAAAGAGCTTAACAGGGCCATAATTAGGACCCTTCAGGGCAACATCACATCCCACAGCCTGCCTGCACGCATGCAGTTAACCCATCCCCACTGGCATCTCACTGGAAACTGCAACACAGCACCTAGGCTCTGCTCTCATAATAAAACTACTTCAGAATGAGACGAGTCGAGTAATCACGTGATAAGCTTGGTGTCATTAACACCACGCACGGGCGAGCAGATGGTGGAACACGTCACATCACAAATGCAAGGGTGGCTGTAGTCTGACCGTTAGGTGACTGAGAGCACAGCTTTGAGGGCTATCGTGTTTCACCTTAAGCAAACATAAAGCAGAAGGAACAGGAGTAGTAAGCCTACATATTTAGACAAAAGCTTTGTAAACAATCCTCACAGTAGTTCCTTCGTAACGCTTGCCACACAACAGTTTGGATAATTTCATAATTGCCTGACACAAACTGTTTACGGGTCTCAACAAAATTTTATGTTCAATAACAAGACACTTGTCTCCATCTTCTAGCAACATCCTTGTTGCTATGGAGTCTCCATGGCAATTCCCTGAAGTGGTAATTTTCAGCATAGTTGCAGCCGGCATTTAAAATTTTCAAACAATCAAAATGAAAAGATTCCCTCTTAAGAAAATAAGGATCCGGTAAGGTTACGGCATTATGTTGACACCGAAATAAAAACGTGAACATAGAGATTTTGTGATCTGAACACATACACATCCTAAGCACATAGGATATGCACGCTTGTGGACCAGAAGGCTGCAGTGAGCTTATTGCAGCAGGACCTACATGAACACACCTATGTGCAGATGCTGTGAAAGGCCCTCCAAACATCAATTTACCCACAAAGCAGCCAGAGCACTCAGGGCTTTGGCACCTAAACTGCTGTCTCCACCCCCTCACCATGTCCAGAGAGCAGCAGCACAGAGACCGCTGCAGAGGAAGCAGACAGCTCGCTGTGGAAGCAGGCAGCAGACCCTGTCCCAGATGTGGGCTTCCACACAGGCGCCCGTGAGACTACACCCAGAGCCACCTCTGTTCACATTAATTACGGAAGGCCAATGGCCGTCTGGGACACCATGCTTCACAAGCTTCCCATCTGAGTACTGAAAGGAGAAATGAAGAAATAATCCTTCCCCCCTCCCCCCAAATCTAAAATGGACATCATAACCCAGCGTTCAAGTCAACAGTAATTATCACACACCAGTAGTAATTAACACACTGACAGCTTGCACGTAAGTGTGCAACTGAAAGACTGGAACGCCATTAAAGATGAGAAATTTCTTGTGGCAACAACTGTTCTTATTTTTTTATTACAATGACAAACACATAACTGCACCATGTTATAAAACCATGGAAATTTTTGATAAATTTTGTAGCATTTGCTGAACAATGGTATCCTTTTACCACCATGTGTAAAGATGATGTCCTTGTTTAATCATTAATGTAAGCGATCCTCACTCCTTTCAGATAAACGCACAAATTTTCCTAGCTGGACCATGCGTGAATGTTTCAGATTAATACATTTGATCTTTTCTCGAATAAAACCTTTGTTTCATAAACAACTTTGTACATTTAACACCAGACCAAAAATTGTGGTCCAATCAATTGTGGTTAATTTTTAATTGTTTTCTTTGATTTTCCTTAAAGTTATGTCCAAACTGATGTGGCATTATCATCAGTTGCAATTATTACATGGGAAGAAATTTCACTTGAATTCACCCCAAAAGAACGTTTATGGGAAATAGTGAGAGGCAGATGGCACCTCTCCAGTCTTCTAATAAGGTCAGTGTAAAGAGTTCTTCAATCACATATTTCAATCAATGATACCAAAATGCTCTTGTTGTCCCAGTTTTAAAAAGAAACTTATGTGGCAGTTTAAGCATTGTGCATTTTCATTGCATCAGCATGTCTTTATCTGTGATTACTCAAAGGTTCCTCAGTGCTCTACAAAAACCTTAACATACGTAAGGAAGACGTAAAATCCGAGTAGAATGACAGTCCCTCAAAAAGGGCGAATGTGCGCTTTTCTTTAATATTACGTATGGAGATATTGACATGCAATGTTTCATCTGATGCCACAGAAAATCTATGTCATATAAAATGTAGAACAAAAAGATAAAGGTTATTCAGTGAGTTAGCATGTGTAAACTATCCTGAGAATATTTGGAGTCCTCATAACGTCAGACTAAAACAAAGCCTTCACGTGACACCAAAGGTGATTCAACACACTGCTGTCATGGGCTCAAAGGGTGTACCGAGCACAGCCACATTAAGCCCTTACCTGGAATCACACAAATACACTCAGAGCTACAGTGGGTATAGAAAAGAATCACCCCTCCCCCTTTAAAAAAAAATCCCATTTTGTTGCTTTGCAGCCAGAAATTAAGACAGACACAGAATCACTGAGTTGGAAAAAGAATCAGTCCCTTGTGTCAGTATTTTGTTGAACCACCTTTTGCTTTAATTACAGCCTTTAGGCTGTTGGGACACGTCTCTACTAACTTTGCACATCTAGAGACTTTGCAATATTTGCCCACTCTTCTTTGCAGAACTGCTCAAGTTCAGTTAAATTTGATGGTGACTGTTTATGGACTGCAGTCTTCAAGTCATTCCACAGGTTTTCAATGGGGTTTAAGTCTGGGCTCAGACTAGGCCATGCAAGGATGTTCACTACATTCTTCAACCACTATGTGGTCATTTTTGCTGAGCGCTTTGGGTCATTGTCATGTTGGAAGGTAAACCTTCTTCCCATTGAGAACTTTCTGGCAGAGAGCAGCAAATTTTCCTAAAGAATTTGTGGTATTTTGTCCAACCCATTTTCCCTTCTCCTGTCCCTGCTGCAGAGAAACACCCCCATAACAGGATATTACCACCTCCATTCTTTACTGTAGGAATGGTGTTATTTGGATGGTGAGCTGTTTTGGGTTTCCGCCAGACATTTCATCTGTGGTTGAGGCCAAATAATTCAAATTTAGTCTCATCTGACACCTTTTTCCATGTGGCCTCAGAATCTTCAAGGTGCGTTTTGGTAAAGCTCAGTCGTGACTTCATGTGGCCTTTCTTGAGTGGCTTTTTTCTTGCAACCCTCCCATACAACCCATATTTGTGGAGAATTTGTGATATTGTTGTCACATGTACACAATGACCATTCTTTGTCATTAATTCCTGCAACTGCTGCTGTAGGCCTCTTGGTAGCCTCTCTGACCAGTTTCCTCTTTTATCCAGGTTGGAGTGACATTCTGATCCAGGGAGGATCTGTGTTGCACCAAATACTTTCCACTTCTTAATAATACACTGTACTGTGCTTCTAGGCATTGATAAAGCCTTTGAAATTTTTTTGTATCCACCTCCTGACTTGTGCCTGTCCACAACTTTATCCTGGAGATCTTTTGACAGTGCCTTGCCACCCATAGTTAATTTTTTGCTTCAGTTGCACTACCAGGACCTGAAATGCTCCAACTGCTGATCACCACTGAAAGTCAAATGGCTTTGTGTGCCATTGAGAAGGTGATTAGCTACACCTAATTGAGTTTACAAGTCATTTTTCCAATAATAATTAATAATCAAAATTAAAAGAAAAAAAAGCAGTTGAAATATATCACTCTGTGTGTAATGAATCTGTATAATATATAAAGTTTCACTTTTTGAACTGACTTACTAAAATAAATTAACTTTTTGATTATATTCTAATCTATTGAGGTGCACCTGTATCTTTTACTTGGATGCTATAAGTTGCATCGAGTAAATACAGCTGGATAAAACAAAAACAGTCTTCATTTCAGGCTGCAAAGCAATAAAATGGGATTTTTTTGAAGGGGGTTGATTCTTTTGTATAAAACCTCTGCACATTGACAGTGCCGGAAACACAATCACGTGTTCGTGCTGCCGACTTGTGAAATAACCAATTTTAAAAGTACATATGAGCATCCCTCCTTCATGCTCTGTTTTCTGGTTTGAAAGTCACAATAGTTTGGCACCAGACATAAGTATTCCTGGTGTCATCTTTAATCCAGAAGAAAGCCAATGGTGTGGAACGTCCGGCATTAACTTTTCACGAGGTTTCTCATGCTAGCTGGCTTGCAGAAAATCCTGATATTCCTGCATTAGGAAAACTAAATTATTAAAACTGAGCACACACACAACTGCATGACCAGACCTGTTCTTTCCTATTCTTCTGCGTTTGCTTGATGGCTGAGCCAGGGTCTAACGGAGCCACAAATGGCATGAGGATATGATCTGTTCACCAGAACAAACAGGATGCTGGGCACCTCAGAGGACATCTTTGTGAAGACGGCCCATGCTGAGTGACAAGGTGCTTGTATAACTGCCTTGTCTACTTGCACAGCAATGCCGTATACAGAACAGCAGAGCTCATTTTAATAAGGTCCTTTAGCCCAAGTACAACATTTATGAACCCTTAGAAATTGCAGCACTTTCTGTGAATAAAACATACTGCACTAACCTTTTAATGTCTTTACTGTAGATACAGTGTACTAGTGTAACAGCTGTGTCACGTACTAATGTACTATAGATTACTTCAATCCTTGGATAACCATGAAGAATTGTGAGCAACTTCACTCGTGCTTCAGTGTATTATCTACATTGCATCTATACAAAAAGGCATAAGAATGAAACAAATGTACAAATATGTCGTACAAGAACTCCAATAGTATGGAGTAACTGGCACATGTCTGCTCGTGCTAGAATAGCAGAACTGCACGGTATTTGAAAATACAAAAGCTTCCTCAAATAACATGAACTGTGAAACATTATGGTTCAGTGCTATAAAAAAAGGATTAATTAATTAATTAATTAAAAAGTATTTATCAAAGACGGAAACAGAAAAAATTAAAGTATGACAGCTTTCTGAAACATTTTTTATAGTGTCTTCCATAACATGGACTCTAGCAACCTCTGAAATGTGAAGTTTTTTTTTTTTTTTTTTTTTTTTTTACATTTTTGTAATAACTTTAAATTTTCGAACATAAAATCTCTCCTCCTATTAGGATTCATTACAGAACCCAATTTAAATAGCCATGCTTACATGGCAGCCAACGGTTAATGTTAAATACTAACCATCCTGGGGCCCAAACCCACCTGCTCGTAGTAGTGAATGTTGGCGTCGGCCGTGCTCACAAGCGCCGCCCTGACGTCCCCTCGCATGCCGCCGCGCCACCTCTCCCAGTCCACCTTAAGGGCGTTGTTGGCACACTCCACCTTGTCCTCCAGCTTCTCCAACTCCTGCTTCAGCTGTGGGTCCAAGCAAAGAGCCAAGCACATCAAGAACGTTTTGTGGAACGGGCCTCATGTTACGAAGCAAAACGGCACTGCAAGAGCATTCGCTCACGCGAGCATCACATGGAACATGCTGCTAAAACACTGCTGGTTCCATGCTCTGAAAACAGCCAATTCTGAATGGAATTGCTAATACGATACTAACTGCCATTAAGCGCGTTGGTGCAGGACTAGTTAAAGGCGCTATATAAAAACCAATGTTTTATGAAATGTTTCAAACATCACAGAGCTATATTTTCTCTCCAAATGCTTCTTCTCATACAAGGCCTTATTTCTTCCAAAAAAGAGGCAGCAACTCTGTGTCCTCCTGGAGCACTGACCAAATGCAGCAGCCCAGCAGACACCAGCCTGCACACCTGCTGCCTTTTCCTGACCTAAGGGTGGAACCGCATGTCATGCAAAAGCATAAAATAAAACAGAGAAGACAGGCCACAACATTATGATTTGCTGCACGAGGGAACCTTCAATGTCTCCAGTTCAAGTTGGATAGTCATGTATAAATATCCTTGAGGAGGAACATGCCTTGCTATCAGAACAAGCTGTTCAAGGTTCCAATAGATTTCCTTTAGAAATCCAAAGCAACTTGGAAAAAGACATTTTTCTGACAACTGCAGAATATCAGGTAGCCACGGCTAGTTGTTGATGATTTTGTTTGCTGATCTAGTGGATCAATATAAAACTTTGATTGTGCCTGTGTTGATTAACTCAGTCAGCATATTGATGGCAGCACCATCAATTAACGCATATAAAAAATTTTGGTGCTAACAACTGTTTTACATGACTTAGTGACTTAGACCTGGTTCCATGTGACGAACATTATGCGCAAGTAACATTGTAAGTAACATTATCTATCAATCCTCTTAATAGTATTATGTCAGACTGAGAAACTTACATATAGTCACAAGACTGATTCAAGTACCCTTAATAACTGTGCAATGAAACAAAAACAAATTTGAAATGGCAGATGTATTATACAAGTCCTTATATAAAAAGGTTCAAATTTGAAAATGTCAATAACAGCCATGTCATTACAACATACCAGACTTCCAGACTGTATTCTATGTATAGTGATAAAAAGCTAAACGCTTGACAGCTGACCAATAACAAATGTCTGAATACAAGGATGCTTAGTCATCCCAAAGCTCACTGCTCTGCAAGTCCATAAAAACCAGAGCAGCCAGAGGCATTAAATAAAACGTGAGAAGCAAAAATATAGCAGGTAATCCACCCTTCGAACTATTGAGGAATACGTGTACGCATCTGCCTAGGTTATAACTACCTACATACAAGCAAACAGGAAACAGGAAATGATCCATACACATATTAGGACAGGTGAATTTCCTATTATATATAGAAACTTCACCTGTTATACATTAACACGTGTTTTTTTCCTAGTTCTAGACCTACATTTTAAAAAAGCCTTTTAAATAATGCACACTAACAATCATTATGACATTATCCAGATGACATAAAGCATTATACAATGATCAATAATATGACTTGCTGTATACTGACCAATTTTAATAGAAAACTTAACCATTAATACGTTTGAAAATAAACTGACGTGCATTTGTAATTGTCTTACAATTAATGACTTTGGCTTTGCTTCCACCTAACGGTCATAATCGGTATTGTTTATTCACCAAATGGATTGCACACCTTAAATACACAATTTACACACAGACTAATACTCTTGCAGAACCGTTTTGCAATAGCACAAAATATTCAATGTTAAAAAAGTCTACAAACACACTCCCCTCCTAATAAATTTCAGAATTTGTGGTTAAACACTACATGCATAACCAGCACTGCATGGGAGAAACAGCATTGCCCTACAAAGACAGAGAGGTTAGTGCAGTATGCATCTCCTACAGATAAAGCACAACGCGTTGGCTTAAAAGTGTCTGGCCAGTAGTTTCTCTGAGTACGTGACATTGCAGTGTGGCAAAGCAAAGCTGGGTTAAAAATGACAAAAAGCCTGCCAATAGAGATAAAGGATGGTAAGCAAGACATGACACACAAAAGGCTTCTATTCAATACAGTTCAGCCCAGATCCTGCCAGACCAGTTCCCCTGTTTCACACTCTTTGTTACCTGGCAAAGGCCTCACCTTTGCAGAGCAGATAACGTTACACTAAAAACACATTACATACAGAGCAAGATGCAATAAAAAGAGACTTGTCCCTTTTAACTGTGCTTCACTGCATCCTGTTGCTATGATTACCATAGAAAATGACTGTATTGGTATCTGTGCTGGTACTAGAAATTCTTCACACACATTCCACATTTTCCTATAGGCCTATACTTAATTAGGGGTGACTGGACGGATGGTTGGTTACATTGTTTTAAGGCGTTACTGCCTGAGCCCAAACAGCACAGGAAAGGCCAAAGGCAAGCGCTGGCAGGTTAAGCAGGCACTGTGCGCCTCCACTCTGGTACCTCTTCAATTTCACCCTCGAGTCTCTGCTCCCTCTGCACTTTGGCTTCTTCTGGGTTTTTGCCAAGGAAACTCCCCAAGAGAACACCAAGATCCTTAGAGTCCTTCTGCCAGTGAGAGAGCGGACGCAAGGACGGTCAAGTCACCGCAGGCTCGCAGTCACTAAAACCAGCCCGGTCAGTTCATCGCCAGCAAAACACCTTTGAAACTCACTCACATGCTTCTACATACAAATATTATGCAAACAAACTCTCGGGCCCAGGACGACGACTTTTGTTATCAGAGCTGCAACTGAACACGTAGGTTTTGTGTGCAAGCTCTTTGTTCTGATGTGCGGCGTCTGTAACGCATGCCCATGTACACGCTGCCGGGTCACCTTCACCGGTTGCCGCGTTCATGCTTCACATCTTTTCTAGCTGTCCCAGTCTCGCCAAGGACACTTCCTGGTCCTCTAAATGAATAGCCTTGTATCTCCACACCCTGACAAGGGACTCCCCTCAAATGCATTGTGCAAATCTCATTGAAAATTAAAACACACAAAGAAGCCAATTGGAACTTAGAGTACATTTTAGGATTTCCAAAGATGTATTCAATCTTTTCGAATTTTAAGGAAATGCAACCATCTCCTGCTATTTCTTTATTGGTTGTAAAATATTCAGTAATATCCCCCTGTCCTCAGCAACATAAAGGAGCTCAGTGTGTACTTTACAGACATGGGCTTGAGCAACCTCAGTATATTTACATAATGCTATGAATAGACATTTTCCAATATTGGCAAATACCCCTTTGGGTTTAAAATGGATTACTTCAAAATGAATGGAGATGTGACAGCTTCAGAAAAGATTATTACTAATAATCCTTAGCAATGGCTGAGGAACGTTGGGCTCTGAGGAAAATGTGCTGAGTCAATATCTTACCGTTTCTCTGTCCGTTTTCCTGTCGGCCAGCATATCACACTTAGCTTCATAATCTGCCTGAATACAGTCACGCCTTCGAAGTACTGTCTTTAAAAAAAAAAAAAAAAGCCATAATTATACTGTACCTGATTAATCCCTTCAATGAAATAAAGCCAGATATGAGAAGAGAAAATGACACGGAAGACTTCTGTTGTCACAGACTTAGAGTGAAACAAAACATTACCATCCATGCATCAAGGATACCAACAGATTTCTGTTTTATAGCATCCAGCCCAAGCATTTCTAGGCTTGGCTTCATCTTGTGAAATCTCCACCTGACATTTAGCAATTTTTATTGAGTGCAAACAGGTCGGTTACAATAATTAAAAACGACAAATGCAACCTCTGCTTTCAGGTCAACCTATTGTATAAGGGCATTGCAGTCTGTTCTCAGGTTCAATGGTGTTATTAAAAGACAGGAGGAACAAAAAAAACCCCAAACAAGGGCATTTTGATGAGTGCGTACTTTGATTAATTCTGATTCAGTTTTAGTCGTAGTCTTAATACTCACATTTAATTTCCCGAGGGAACCTACCCAAAGGATTAATAAAGTTCTACCTTACCTTAGTCTTTTGACTAAATTGCATTCAGTTTTAGTCACATTTTAGTCATTTAAATATTGTTAGCTTTCATTTTAGTTGACGAAAAGCAGTTTATCATCATCAAAAAAGTCAAAGAAATGGAGTTAAACATTTTACTAGTTGCTATTTCTGTGAAGAGTTTTGTCTACTTCAGTTAAGCATACCATATAATGGATGACGTCTAAATCTTCAAATATTACAAATGTCCGTTCTTAACATATTCTTTTTTTTCATGAACAACTATGCTGAAATCTTCCATCTTAGTTTCCATCAGTAAAGTCACGTTTCCATTTAGTTAACATATCATTTTTGTCACAGAAAAAAAATTAAGGTGGCAGACATTTTTCGTCTTAGTTTTTGTCAATGAAATTAACAATGATCCCAATGGTCGGACGACAGCCAGGTGCGGAGCAGTACCTTCAGGGTGTCCGAGCACAGGACATACTCATGCAGGAGCGGCACCAGGTGATCACACAGCTTTCCCATCCGCTCTTCAGTTGCACCGCAGCACCTCTCCACGCACCTGGCCATGTCCTTGAGAGGTTCAGCCAGGTCCTCCTCCTCAGAGCCAGACCACAAGGTGTACACCGGGCCGTACTCCTTCAGCTCCCCGAGGTGCTCTGAGACAGAGTCTGTGGTCAGTTTCTGCTCCAGAGTCCTTTTTAACCCCATCCCCCTGTAACACACCCTGTACTTCAACACCCCGTACTCCAGTAACCTGAACCCCACACAGCATGGGCTTTACTTTTAGAGTTTAACAGAGGGTCTAAATTATTCAGAAGGTCAATGCCCCCCCCCCCCGACCCTTCATCTCCTTCACTATCCTCTGAGTGATTTTCTCCATGGAGGTCACTTTGTGGTTGAAGGAGTCCACATACTCCTGGATGGCAACAAATTCCTCGGGACGGTTCTTGACACCCCTGACGCCGGCTGCCACAGCCCGGACGGTCTCCCCCATGCGGCTTAGGAAACCCGGACCCTGCTTCCTGTGAGAGGCCAGCTCCTGCACAGCACACAGACACACACCGATGAATCCACTGACCAGGAGAGCAAACTGCATGGACACAAATTCCTAAAGAGCTTGTCTGATACAGTTAAGTTAGGTTGTACCAGGCAGACACAACCTTCACAGCGTACTTAAACGACTGAATAATCAACAGTTCTTATAAGTAACTTAGAACTGTTCTTAAAGATTATTATTTGCATGCTGATACTGTTAGGCACTCAGGCTGAATGTCTCCACTGAAACATCTAAATGTATAAATGGAAAATGAACTCTGAGCTCTTTGGGGTGAAGACATCACCTTAGCAACTAATCGCAATGTAAATGTATAACTGTAAACATCTCTAAAGGGATCGAACATATTTCCCTAACACAGAGTTTCTGGCTTGTGGAAGTATAATATATATTTACTAATTATTGATTTAAACACAACAGCATCCCATGTAAAGACCTTTGATATTTACACAAGGTTCTGAAGAAAGACAACTCGATGCCTTACCCAAGCTTGGGCACTGAGGAACATCATGAAGTCCTTATGGAAGGACAGAATTGGGTGGTCCGCAATCCGGCTGAGAAACTTGTGGAGGGCTTTTCGTCGAGTCTCGATGAAGTCATCGTTGAACCTCTCCACCATTCCTTTCATCACAAACTTCTCTGGCAGGGGCTTAATGGGAGCACTGGTATTACAAAACAACATAACCAAACCAAAAATGCCAACATAAAACAGGAACCAAGTACTACCACAGTTCAACAAAAGGCAAACAGAAAACAGAGAGACAGACACACACACACACACACGTACAGATACACATGAAGAAAGGAGGCGTCTTACATGTATAATGAGAGTTGGATGAGCCTCTTCCAGCCGATCCCTTAACCAGACAAAGTCCTGATATCGCCTGCGGACCTCATACTCACAGGAATTAAACTCACTGCGCGTGGTCTTAAAAGAATTACACACACACATACAAACACACACAAACAGGCATGATATCAAAGCTTGAAAGTCTATAGCAATTAAGATAAATCATTATGTTCTTCAAAGCAACGTTAACAATATAGCAACCTTGAGGATAAACTTTTGCAAAACCTGTAACCACAATACAAGACTAATCTGCAATTTCATGATACCAATTGCAGTTTTAATCATGATGATAAATCAACAAAACAGCTTTCAAACACACCAATTTTATACTGACCTTTAAGGTTTATTCTGTTGTCACATGCAGCCAAAAGGCCAACAAGAGTACAGAAATAACAAAACACATTTGATCACTTTAATCTGAAATATATCAGTACTGAGTGATTTAAAAAGACTTGGCAAAAGAGTTTATATGAATATTTACCACATAGAAGAATTTTTTGGTAACAACCAAAGCAGAACTACATGTGTTTTCAGTATTTTACAGTATCAGACTATATCAGGTAGCTCTACCTACAGTATTATCTTAATTGCAAAAACCCGAGGTACACAAAATAAGACGGCTTTCATAGTATTTTTATACTGTTTCTGCTAACATTTGCTAAAACGTACCTTTGTTACAACTCTGTAGGTAATGAATGTTTCCAATGCTGTCACATGACTTTCTGGGTTATCTACAGTGACAAAAATGTCTTTGGTATCTGATTCCTCATCAAACTTGTACTGGTTGGTCATGGAGGCTGGAGATGTTGGCACAGGTGTACTGAGGGAGGATCCATCTTTCAGGCTCAAATCCTAAAGAGGAACAGGTGTATCCACTCTAAACTAGTGCACAACACTAAATTTTTCAGTGACCTTAGATATTAAAGCGCAGGAGTGTTCAGAATTACTGGATGTACGAAAACAGGCACAAAGTCTGGAAAACACACACAAAAAAAAAAAAAAAAAATCACAAAAAAAGTCTATTTCTTTTTACTGTATAAACAGTTCGTTTAACAAAACAACAACACAACATACTTTTCATCTGAAAATACAACTTTCCTAAAATTTCAATTACTATTTTGTGGCAGTCCCAGAGACCAATGGCAACCTATAAAATAAAACTCCCATTAAGATGGTCAAGTATACTAGAATTCCATCAGCAAGAACCCTAACTCGCGACACCTCACACAGACATCAGTGAACTGCGTACAGTACGGCAGCTATTTTACAGGTTTGCGTGTTACACATAATCTTCATTTCCAATTCAAATAAATAGGCGACAGACACTTGCAAGCTACGCCCTCTTCATTTCTACATTGTTTTTTTTTTTTCTTCTCCCATCCCGCAGCACTTCAATGACAAATTATGCTGACGGTCAGCAGAACAGGAGTGTCTCCCCGCGGTGACTCACAGTCACCAGACGTCCACCATGTATCCAATGGGACACTGAAATTTGGACACTTCATTCTTTAACAGCTTGGTCTAACAACTTTGTTCGTGTTCAAAGACAATTCGGGGGTGAAGACCGCACCGAAATTAAAAGACTTAAAATCGAAAGTATGCATCGGATGAAAAACAACGGCAAAACCACTTTCAAAGACCTAAAGGTTCACCACGCTGTGTGCTTTTATAAAGTTAAATGTGGCGAATGGTCACGCAACATAACCAGTGGCTGACAAAGCTGGGACCTAATGTAACGCAACACTGCAGGAGCGATGAACACACACAGTCATGGAAGTGTGTTGCACTACAAGGTCCCATCCCGTAAGAGAAAGCATCGTTAAGCACCTGATTCAGCGAACTTTGAAACGCAACACGAGACCTACAAATGGTTAACAGCCTACTTCTCCAACACTGCATCTTATGGTAGCCTAATTTTTCTACCAAAAAGCATTTTTTCAGTGATCTGGTATGCAGTAAAGTTGCATGTGGTGTTTTAACTTGATATAACCTCACGATCGATGAAAGGGCACATGAATTTTTTTTAAACTACGCCGTAACACAAAGGCGTTGTCTTCTTCATCCACGTAGCTACAAAGTGTCATACTTATCCAAGTAGTTAAAGTAATCAGCTGCACGTGACTTTTTTGTCTTATCAAATAGTTCCTCGTAATCGTTGCATTTAGTTACCTTTGTGAAAACTTCCAAGTCATCGTCTTCATCAAGCTCGAGCATCTGTTCAGTAAGATCCGCAGGCAAGGCTTGTGCGGGAATGCTGGCGACGGAAGAGTTTGTGGGAGTGCTAGTCATGGCTCACAAAAAAAGTCCAACTGCCAGCTAGACACTTTGTGAACCCTCTCTGAAACTCCTCCACCCTTCACTAAAGCCTTTGACCAAAGTCTATGACAGTGCGCAGTAACGGAAATATCGCAGACAGGAAAAAAAAAGTGCGCAGTCTGCAGTGCAGAACTGAGTGGGAGGTGCTCCACTTCTGCTGTGTGTGTGTGTGTGTGTGTGTGTGTGTGTGTGTGTGTGTGTGTGTGTGTGTGTGTGTGTGTGTGTGTGT
>JABJVR010049449.1:11705-21912 GCA_025773905.1 Chitala chitala | reverse complement strand
GGCACTGACAAAAAGACAGGAGGCAGAGTTGGAGGTAGCAGAGTTGAAGATGCTGAGGTTTTCTTTGGGAGTGACGAAATTGGACAGGATTAAAAATGAGCATATTAGGGGGGACAGCACAGGTTGGACAGTTTGGAGATAAAGTGAGAGAGGCGAGATTTAGATGGTTTGGACACGTGCAGAGGAGGGATACAGAGTATATAGGGAAAATAATGCTGAGGATGGAGCTGTCAGACAGGAGGAGAAGAGGATGGCCAAAGAGGAGGTTTATGGACGTAGTGAGGGAGGACATGAAAGTGGTTGAAGTGACAGAAGAAGCTGCAGAGAACAGGTTTGTATGGAAAAAGATGATCTGCTGTAGTGACCCCTAGAGGGAGCAGCCAAAAGAGGAAGAAGAAGCAGAAGCAGAAGAAGATGTTAAGGTGAGTAATACCATTACCTGAGCTTCTCAAGCTATTTCTAACTCTTGGTATAATAACTATGTATACAACTCCTGATACTAACATTATTCCTATGACAGCTGCTGATACTGATGCTGCTGTTAAAAAGGGCATCACTGGTGTAGTAACACTTCTGTTGCCAATAGTAGTACTTCTGAAACTGTAGGTGCTATTACTACTCTCGGCAGTGATGCTCATACTGTTTATGCCACTTTTACTACCAATGCTGATGTTATAAGTTCTGCTGCCTGTCCTGTTACCCCGACTTTAACTGCTGTTGCCTGCTACTGGTCATCACGCTGCTGTTGCTGGTGCAGCTGCTTGTACTGCATACATTTCTGCATGTGCCATTGGCTAATCTGCTGTTATCGCTGAATTAACATGGACACAACAGACCAGCTCTTCTTGGCTTTAGTCTTCAGCAAGTCTGCCTAACTACATTCCCACAGAAGAACTGTTACTCCAGTATAAACCTAAAAAAGAGAGAGAGAGAGAGAGAGAGAGAGAGAGAGAGAGAGCAGAGAGAGAGAGAGCAGAGAAAAGGCCAGCTAGAGCCCCAGGGTGCTCCTTCTCCTGCTCTTTCCGCTGGATGCTCTCTACTGGCTACGCCCCCCATCTCCCATACCCTCCAGACAGAAACACACACACACACACCATCTTTTGCACTCTGTTGACTTTTCCACCCAACAGCAAGTCTGGCCCCCTCTGTGAGCTCTCTGGGTGCACATGCATCCATTTGTGGCTTTGCCTGGTTCTAATCATAGCGAAGGACAGCAGAATGAACAGAGGCAGAGTCCTGAAAGTGCTGAGTGAAGCAGGGGATGTGACCTGAAGCAAAGGCTGAGAGCTCTTAACCGGAGTTAAATGTGTCACACTTGTACATTCTCCTGCTGCAGTCCTCCCCCTAAAAACATGCCTTCAATGCAACTTTTTAAGTAAGAGGATGGTGGATGGTGCTCTGCAGAAAGCCTGGACAGAACAAAGTCACAGTGGAATATAACCCATAATGCCACTGCCAAAAACATCATATACTCTACACTGAGGTGTGTTAGTCCTGTGGAGACCACCCCCTTCCCACCACAGAATAATGTTAATGTGGGAGCAAGACAGCTATAGCAGTGTTTGGAGATCAATCACTGCCATGAGGAAGTAGATCGTAGTTTAGTGATGTCAATGTCTAGCTGCAGGGTATGCATGGTGGTGCAATCACCATGTAGCCTCTGTCAGTGGGCCTGTGACAGAGGTTCTTTTAACCATTCTAGCTTGCAAACCTATCTATCTCTTTGCAGTGCAGTCCTTAACTGCACCACCTGCACAGAATTCTCCCTGTCTCATCTATAAATGTATTCCTTATTTTTGCCTTCAGGTGAGAGAGGCCACTGCTCTGCATGTCTTAAGGTCTATGAGAGAGGATCTAGAAGGAAAAAGGAGAGAAGCTGGGATAGGCAGTGAATGGGGAAGTCTTTTACAACCAACAGGATGTTCATCGACAGGAACCAGCTAAAAGCAACAAGAGTACGACCCTTAGAGGATGGGCTCTGAGACGATCTGTTCTGTTTCTCAGGTTTTCCTGGAGGATGTGACATGTGGTGAGGTAGATTGCTTTGCACTGCTATCCACACATTACCAGCTATACATAATCCCAGAAATGACCTGACAATTGTACCTTAGAGACAAGCAGTTAACATGTAATGGTTCAATAAACATGCCAGGTTGTGTAAATGAATGAACTGCACAACTGAAAGATATGCTAGTTGAAAAGGTTAAAAGCATCATTAAGCCAGTAAAGCAAGACTAATAATTATATAAACTTACTCTGCATACCAGAATACGGAGGGTGGCTGGAAGCTACAAAGCAAGTATTACAACACATTTGAGCAGGTTAAACAAAAGTCTTAACATCTTTCCTGATAAAAGTAGACATTCTGTAAAGATGGTACAACTTTAACTAAGCCTTTAACACAAAAAGGTGGTTAATAACTAAAAACAAAACCCAACCTTGAACAACTAAGGCACCCAAAACAGCCTGTCTTCCAGAACATGAACACACCACCCTTCTCTTAGGAAAAACATCTGTATCCCCTCGTATTTCCCTTTACCCAGCCAACCTTATTGATTATAAATAATTTAAATGTAGTATGTACACATCTAACATGACCGGAGTTTAGTTACACCAGCTGGCATTCATCACATTCAACACTGCTCACACAAGGTTGGCCATTCTGACTACATGGGAGCTTTCTGTTCATATCATGTTCCTCAATTCACGGATTCATGGCCCAGAAAAACAAATGAACATCATTTGCTCTTCTTGATAATCAGCTGTGTAAAAGAAAACATGTTTGATGACATCAAGAATGCATTTATTATCTCAAAAACTCATCTCATGACAGTAGCCTTTCAAAGTGGAGCATTTTTTCAATACTGTCAATCACACTTTGGATAGCACAGATCCTAAAGAAAACTTGACATTCTTATGAATAGTGATATAGCCCCTTGAATCAGTGTGTCAGAATCATTTTCATGCTTTTCATGCTAGTATAAACTTGTAAAGTGTTCCTTTGAGCTGTCTTTACTCTAAACAAATGAGTATTTTATATACCTGAAATGCAAACTCTTTGGGTGATGTATTTCAAATGCCATGTAAAAGCACTACACTACCCAACATCTCCTTGACACCAGGTTCCTCCCTGAAGGGCAAATGAACCACAGACTGCTAGAAAACATTCAGCTATGGGCATTCAAAGTGATTATTTAATTTAAAGCAGCAAAACACTAGAAAGTTATATTACATTTTACATTCCTCTTAAAACAAAATGTTACAAAGAGCAGGGCTGAGTCTAAGATTAAAGTTGGAGTAATTTTTCAGTCTTTGGACAGTAATTAGAAAAAGGAAGCTTTTTATTTAATTCACAGATCTTTATTGTGCACTGAATGACAGTCTCGTTGAATTACACTGTAAGTATGTGCTTCACTAGGGTGTTCAGCACCACAGACAGCAGCCACTGCCTCTCCTGCCTCAGTGACAGAACCAAGCTCAGAGTTATTAAGAGGTGAAGGTACTCGAAAAAGCAGTTAATCTTGCTGAGGAGTGGGGGGGCTGATCTTCGCTTCCCCATGTTGAGTTTTCTTCTGCTCAGTGATTGTGTATTCTCATCTGCCTAACGACTACATACAAGGCTGGTTAGTTCTGCCTCCATCTTAATGGTTCACTTCAACTGTACTTAAAAAAAAAAAAAAAAGTCAGAACAGTTACATGTTAAAAATCCCAGTAAGAAAATGTACATAGGTAGGTGCAGCATACACCACTGCTCTTATGTAAGGCAACTGCAACACAACACAGAAAGGACAAGAGATTCAATTTCCTGATGTGGACATTTGGGTTTTAACAGTGTTATCCTCCTGCGTGCTAAATCATACTGGTGGGGGTACAGTAGATTCAGTAGATCTGATTGACAACTGATACAAAACCTGTTTGTTGGTTCTAACATGTCCATCAAGTATGGAAAATGATGAATATCATTTAGATACTCTAAGTTAGCTTTGGATATATCAAAAATATATATTGTTCAGTTCAACTAAACATGTCAGTTGGCTGCAAAGACAGCATGTCCTTTTTGGAAAAATAATGATAAAGTAATTAGTTTCCTAAAATAGTGACTTGGTATGGTGAAGTAATCCTGGCTGGTGCTTAGTGGAGGTTCTAGAGATTCTTTCGTAACCATGGATGCACAAATGCATTAATGTGTTTATCATCCTTTTAACACTGACAGTCTTAAAATCTGCTTAGATTACTTTAGATTAAACCAATGTGAACAAATACATTAATATTACGATATTTTCTCCCTTTTTATGCATTGCATTTGAGAATACTCCTAACCCTAAAACATGTTGTGTTCACAACCAGCAGTGCCACTTGATTGCTAAGCCTCCATCAAGAGTTTTCCCTGACAGGTTTTGCATTACTTCAATACTGTTACTGTATGAACAGAGCCATAGAACACAAAGACTTCATTAATCCATTCCGTTTCAATATGATGCCATCAGCCAACAGCTTCTAGTCGGATGTGGTTGGCACTTCTGAACTCGGCCCTATCATTGCGGATCCTGAGCTTCTTATGCATATATCAGAATGAAGAACAGACCGAAATTAGGCTTTTCATTAATAACAGTCAGAACTAAAAAGAGGCAAGGAAATTGGAAAGACAACGGATAAGGCCCTAATGCAGTGCAGAGTCTGTTTCAGTATGAACTTGCAAAGAGTAATTTTATTCTGGAGGGCAGGCCATACTCAAAAAAGGAAAAACGCATCCCTGCTTTGTGTGACTCGACTCTTCTTACTAATGCGCCTGTCTGTCACTGACAAGCCTATTATTATTACTCTGTATTTATCTTTGAAATGCAATTCACATGAGGCTGGGTAGGCCATCAACACTAAACCATTGACCTGGTCGATTAGAAAAACTAATCAATTGTCATTAACCCACCCAGCCTGTACTTCAGTGTCTCCTTGAGCCCCAGAGCACAGCAATGATCTGTGAGAGCTGCCTGCCAGGAGCGAATCAACCCAGACAGAAACACAACCCCAGGAAGTACAAAAATTGAATGCACCCCCCAGGGGGCCAATGAAAACCACTGCTTTTACAGGAGTCTCTGGGTTCTATAGTATAGTCCTTGGCAAGAGAACAAACTGCCTTTATAGAACATATTGTGTTGTACTTTCAGTAAGCACTACAAAAATAAAACTTTTGTCATCCCTGTCTACTTGCACATCTTAGGTTACACACTGTGCTAATGCCAGGAGACGGCACTAACAGAGATCTGTCCCAATTCCTCACTTGAGTCAGTTTTCGTCCATAGACAGCCATCATACCACATTGCCGTCAGCCTGTCAGGACTGGTTTGAATCCATACTCACTACATTTTTGTGTTTCATATGTAAAAAGAACATGTAAAACACACACACTGGGCCTTTTTGCCTTTCACCCAATACCGGATTACTGGGATAACTGATGAGTACTGAGAGGTAAGTAATAATAAAGCTGCCATCAGAGTTATATTAAAGACCAGAAGAGAGAAAAAAGAAAAGCTGTCAAAGAGCCAGGGTTAAATTATGGGTGTGCAGTCCGTTTGGAGACACATTCCTCATCCAAAGCCACTCAGCCAGTATACATGCTCAAGGCATAAGTCCAGATACCTGATGGGCAGGACGCAGCACATCACAGGGTACACGCGCACACTGAAAACGTCTCCCAAGCCACACACGTTTGGGGTGATGGAGGAAGCTGGTGTATGTGAACAGAATACACATAAGGCTGATTCCACACCTTCAGAGCCAGGACCAGAATCAAACCCCACAATTATAGAGGCGTGAGACACAACATTACTCACACAGCCAAGACACTGCATAGAATACACATATGTAGAACAAGCAGTAGCAGACAGGCTAGACACTGAGTCAATTTTTAGCTTCTGACGTTCATCAGGTTCAATGAAACAGAAAGAGGGAGGGAGTGCTGCTACCTTAAGTGTCAGGTGTTTTGATTAAAAAGCAGCTGGTTGTTTTTATTGTGAAAAGAGCACTTACATGATTAAATGTTTTCCTGTTAGAAATTCTGAAGAAAACATTTGTGAGAGAACAGTTGCTACTTGTGTTTTCAATCTTAAATAAAACGATCTGTTGTGTAGCAACCCAAAGCCTTTTCTGTATACTGTAATTCTGCAGAACTTCATAATCCATTACAGACCACAACAGGGAAAGTGTGTAGACCTCCTGTGCACAGACCTTCTTTCACATAATAGTAACACCATAATCTGAGATACAATATGTTCTCACACATTCTGTTAATAAATTATAAATGTCTGGTAATATGTAAACTCGTGTCTATGCTACTTCTAGAGCTCTTCAAAATTCCAGTTTACAAACACCAGCACATGCTGACACACCACCAGCATAAGTAAACTGCACACTGTGTAATTGACAGCCACACAGCAAAGCTCACAACCACATGAACATTATCTCTGGTTTGCCATTACATCAACCTTTTTGTTTCCGTTCTACACCGCAGCTGCCAGTCAGGTATTGACATTAGGCCATTGAAATTCTGAGCAGCTTTCCATGTGGTGTGCGTGCCTTCAGATCCCATCCTTCTTCACCTCGCTTGTGTGTGTAGTTCTACTCAGTTTACCTCCGATTTCTCCCACGTGATTGTGTTTCAGTCTGACTTTTTTCTGGATTATTTAATTATAGCTTGTGACCTGACTACATTTGTAGATTGAGGATTTCATCTTTGATTACCACTAAAGAGTGCTCTGCAACTGAATCCCCTCCCATGCCTAGGAATGTTTACTACATAAACATTTTAAAAGGAAAGTTTATAGCATTATAGCATACTTGTATTAACAGGAATAATCGTTCAGACTTATCAGATATTGACACCCATAAGGCTGTATGTGCAGTACCTATAAAACAGATTAATGTTGCATTTTCTTTATAACACTTAACACCTAAAGGAATTAACAATCATTACCAGCAAAATATTTTATTTTATTGTACTGCAAGTGAATGTCCTTAAGCACTAATCTATCTGTGGCCTCAATTTATATTGTAGGTCATCAGGTACCGCAATTCTGGAGAACTGGTGTGACACAGGTTACGGACTCAAGGACCGGGAGGGGGAGGGGGGTTCCCAGGCTATAAATGGATTCACCTAAATTTCTCCAGTAAAAAAGTGGCTGTGAATCTTGGCCAAAGAAATAACCTTCACAAGCAGACTGGAGCATCAGTGAGGAACATAAATCATCCCTATTGCCACAGAGTTTAATAGATATGTAAATTAGGGGGTCCATACCATTTCAAAGTCTGCACACATCGGAAGTTCTGATCTATATACCGTACACACACACACACACACACACACGTTTTACTTTTCCATAAAATCCCAGTTCATTGGCTCTGCTGGTTTCATGATTAATGTATTTATCTGGGGTTTAAATAACCCAAACATGGGAGCAAAGTCAGAATTATTTCAAATACAACTGAATCTAAATGACAATAGAAAATAAAAAACACAATTTGCTACAGCTGGGCACAGCAGTGTTTTTAAAATAAGTAAAATGACAATTTAAGGCATTTTGATGTGTATGTGGCCAGCAGCCATGCAATCCAACAGCAATAGTACTGTATTCAGACTATAGTCCATTAGTGTGATAACAATGTAACCATTGAGATATGAGGTAGGCACTACTTACTCAAAATTATAATTAAAAACCACAACACAAAAAGGGTGTAACGAACATAGCTGAGAAACGAACTAGGGATACCTAGTGTTCACTTCTATTTTTTTGTATCTGATGAAACTTTTATGTGAGTAAGTATACTACAGCCTGTATGTATGTGTGTATGCGTTTTAATATTTTTTTTCTTTCTGTGTTTCAGGTCTAGTGGTTAATTAAAACAACTGAAGTGATTGTTCAATTATCTTCAACTTGTGATTGGCAGGATGACACTGATCCAACAGAAAAACAGAAAAGACAGTAGAAAAAGAAAGTTTTTTTTGTTCAATTTTTTTGTGGCTCAGTTGATGGAGTTTAGTGATATTTCACTGTACTACGGCAAGTTGGAGCAAAGATTTTTTTTTCCTTACAAAACTTTTATGACCCCCCTGCAGTTGTAGTTGTGTACTGAGAAAATCTGCAGAAGACTTTATTCTGGCATTACCTTTTTAAAATCAGATTAAATTCATTAGGGCTTTTTAAATTATTTAGAATTAAAGTAGACATTTTGTTTCATTTAATTTATAATCGAACCAAACACAACCACTAGTTAATATTTACTTAAATGTTTTTAGATATTCCTAGTATTTACTGGAAGAAATGAACTTAAATTGAATGAAATGCAGAAAGAAGTAATTTTCTTCACTTACTTAATAAAAAAAAAAAGATTTCTTGTGAAGGACATAAGGACAATTATGTCCTTGTCATTCTTTACAACAAAAAGACCTGGGCTGTTTATTTTAGAACTACTTCAAAGAAACAAGACAATCTTGGCAAATTTAGTAAGCATAATAGATGGCTTTTTGAAATGTAATTTCAGACATGTAGTTTATTTACAAAACACTGACCTGTGACTTTAATTGGGGTAACTACAAAATAATAATAAAATAAATAAAAGATACAGTGGTCTAAAATGAACAGCCAACAGAGATTTTGGAAGAGGTGTTAGAATGCTCTTTAACACGCTCACTTCTCAACCACTTGTCCTGAACATGGTCAGAGAGCACTTTTGGTGTAAGGCACAGTACACCCTGGACACGGCACCAACCCACTACAAAACCGTTTAACATAAACACACGACGTTACTTTACGCTACATCTCTTTCCTTTCTGGCTCATGTACACTACACAAAGTCAAGCTACTAGCTGCTTAGCTATGAAAAAATGTTTTTTGAGCATTGGACACTTTTTGAAGTGCACGTTCATAAATCTACCCTACCACACAGTTTACGTAAGGCTTTTCCTGAACGCTTGATAGGCTTGATTGCTTTTGTTCTAATTTAATATTTCATTAATTATATTTGATTAACTGGGTGATTGAATGCACAGCATGACTCAACATTCTTAGCTCTTCAGCAATCAAAGGATCTTTATCACTTTAAATTTAGTACTCAAATGTATTTAAGAAACGATTCAATTAAAATGTATTAAAATATATTCCACTTAATTACATGTGTCATTATTAATGTAAAGAACATCATTCATTTCATAATCATTTTATAATTTAACATTTTACAAAATCTGAGCTACAAAACGGACTGGCATACAAAAGAAGACCAGTGGATCATCAACAACAGGATGGTAAAACCGCTCCCTCTTGTTAGTTACACACGTCCGCAGACAGCGGGGTCATTATATTCATACAAAATGCTAATATTGTTCAGTTTAAAATTCTGAAATTAAAAAGATACTTCCCACAGCAGGTGTAGTACTTTTTAACTATGCCTGCAACAGACTTTGGTGTTTTGACTACATCGGTGTTAATGTCAAGTGCATATATGAAAAGTGTGAGTGCAGCTTTAAATTCACTTATTCACAATGGCACACGTTAATGTGCATGTGGGAAGGGCAATGCAGCGTCATGCTACGTGAACAGAGTGGCATCAAACAACACTATAGTCACTCTGGTTCACCGGGCTGCCCTCGTGCTCTCTGCTCCGTCACTCTGCTTCCTCTTGCTCACCTTCTCTTTCCCTCACTCCCCCCAGCTCCGTTCCCTCACTCACTCGCTGGCTCTCGTCTCAGCCCCCGTCCTTCACCTGCTCACACTCCCCTGATGTGAGAACAGAAAGTCACCTGTGTGTGTCTGTGTGGCCGTGCGTGTGACTCAGCAAAGCTGAAGCAGGGTGCTGCCTCATGCCTCACAGACTCCCAAGGCTGCAGACCACACTGCTGCTCCTTCTTTCTGCTACGTTTCCCCTCTGTAACTGTGTAGCTTCACAATACAACAGGAAACACTAAAGCCTGCATGAGAAGCACAGAGACAGGACAGCACGTTAGCCTTTCTCCATACATCACTTCCTCTAAAGCTGTGAATGCAGAAACTGAAGTACACAGTCACACGTATGTCTACGTATAAAGGTATGTGCACAGGCATGTGTATTTGTGTGTCTGTGTGACAGACAGGCAGGACTGCGCTCTCCTTCTGGTTCTGAGAATACCCAGACATTGACCAGGTGTGTGTGTGTGTGTGTGTGTGTGTGTGTGTGTGTG
>JABJVR010049449.1:0-11605 GCA_025773905.1 Chitala chitala | reverse complement strand
GCTCTCCTTCTGGTTCTGAGAATACCCAGACATTGACCAGGTGTGTGTGTGTGTGTGTGTGTGTGTGTGTGTGTGTGGGTGTGTGTGTGTCAGTGTCAGACTCCAAACACTGTTGTAATCACTCACAGCTTTAATACGTTTTCACAGCTAAGTAACACTGCCCCTTCTTTCTCTCCTCCTTTACAAAGCAGCAACTCCATCACTAGCTTCAGCTGTAACATGAAACGTTCACGTCCCTGTATAGTGATGCCTAACACCTCATTCTACAAGTCCAAAGGGAAACATCTGCATTCACATTCTGTTCAATAACTTGATTTAATATCTGACTGCATGGTGATTATTTTATCCATTTCAAAATGACACACCTTTCAAAATAAGAGATTAGTAACACAAATCAGTAAACTACTTTGATTTACAGAAAGACTGCAAATGAAAAATGTATTTAAAAAGTAGATGAACACAGAAGGGATGGAAAGGGATGTGGGTTCAACCAGTATATCTGCACCTGACTGTTGGAGCTGCTCTGAGTTTCAGCAGTCAGATGAAAGCCACCATTGTGCAGCCTCCAGGCTCACCCCTAACTGCCAGCACAATGCTTCAAAGAAGCTCGACAAGAGGATCCCAAGGGTAAACCCAAAGCCTTGGGAGACCAAGCAGAGGGTAGAAGAGGGGGGCTTTACAGTGTGAACACTGCAGTAGGTTTGGGGATCAGCAGTACAAGCACTGTTGAAAATTTGTGACCAGATGGTTGGGTACTCAAATGGTAAAGAGAACAATAATTTATAGCCTGAACGTGGCATCCTAAAGTCCTGGCTATTCCTCCAGCTGTGTACATGTGTGAAATATAAATTTGTACTTTGTAAAAACAATGGAGGAAGGGGACTATGGTACTTGGGTTTGGTAGGTTTACTTTTCACATACACCTGGAAGACCAGAGGTTATTACTTATCTAAATTAAATTTGAAATTAATTAACTGGGGATTCTCTCTGGAACAGAAATTCTACTTAGCTTAAAAGATGCTGGAAAGAGACTTTGTTATTCAAAAGTTCAAGGAAAGAATCTAATTGGGGCAAGCATTTATCAGCCAGTTTAATAAGAAGGTATCTTCTGGGTATTTGCAAATTGAATACACCATGAATTTCTTTTTAAATAATTATGGAAAATGAATTTTCAATATATTATGCCCATGACCCAGAAATCAATGGTATGGACAGGTTTTCTGAAATAACTGTTTGCATTTGGAAAAGAAACTGACAGCTGACCAAACACAAGCATGTGGAGAATATCTCCACTGACATACATAAAGGTCCATGTGATCACAATAAAGTCTGATCCAGTCATAAACACATAGTTTCAATAAATTAACATTGCAATTTATCAGTTTACAGTTTTGTTCATTTTAAGAAGAACAGACCTTTAATAAAAAAATGTCCATCTCTTTATATAAAACAGAATGGAATTCTCACAACTGACAAAAAGCCAGTCTGGCTTTTCAGACCAAACCCATCTGACCGGCAACATCTGGACAAGTAAATCAGCACCAGCTGTGTCAATTAGAACCTGTGACTCATTTTGTTAACAGAAATATTCCTTTATAACTACATGTTTCAAACCTCAGGGAGTGCATTGATAAGAACATTTACATGGTGACTCCAGAATCCTGATTACTTAGTAGAAAGGAAAAGAAATGAAAACACATCAATTAACTGCCTCGGAAGATGCAGGCATCCTGTCTCCATTTGCATATGTTACTCATTGATATGCATGTTTCCATGTAGCAACGGAGGTGGAGTCTCAGGGGAGCCCCACCCAATACTCTACTCTCAGCCCAGTCTATGCATAGCACTCAGGACTCCCAAAAGAGTGTTTATGGGGGCTGGGTCAACAGAACCCAGGAGTCAGAGAGCCAAACACCTTTCTCAGCGACTACACACAGGAGAACATGGACAATGCTAAGCAATAGTAAAACACCTGCCACTTTTTGTGATAATAGGGTGTGTGGAAAAATAAAACTCTTCAACAGTTCTCCCCTCTGCATCTCTCTCCACCCTCCCTAATTGCCCTTCCTTTCCTTCAAAGCTTACCCCGCCTTGCCTCAGTGAAGAGAACAGTGAACGGTGACTGCAGAGCTTCAGCTCTGCCATTAATTCTGGGAGGAGATCTGCTGTGGTGGGTTGCAGCCTGGTGTCCCGGGAGAATCGATGGGCTGCTGTTTCTCAAGGGTTCTTAATCAAAACTTTAAGTGTGTCTCACTCACTGCAGATACAGTGTGCATGAGGAGAGGAGCGGTCATCTTGCTAGAGACTTAGCTGGATGCGGCAGTGAAAACTGACAGTGAATTAGATTAAAAAAAAAAAAAGCAAGGGACCTGTATTTCTTCTATTTTACTTAATAATGATGCACACAATAAATACATATAGAATGATGTTAAAGATTAGGAACTGCTAACTTTTCATTAGACAACAAGTTAACATAACATAACAACAACAAAAAACATTAAAAGAGAACATTAATGTGGATGATTTTACTTGAATTCCAGTCATTGTACTAGCACCAACCCAATACACTTTCTGAGGTGGTCACATACATCATTTTGTGTTCATCTCTTCCAACCCCTTTACCACGATTAAACATAAGGGTTTTAATGCTGAGTTGTGCCGGGTGCACGGCAATTAACAGCTTTTAGGTTGTTTGAGCTCACAGTACACTGGCAAGGGTAGGAGGGGGTGCCCTCAGGATTCAGCACATGCCCCACAAATCACAAGCAGGTATGCATGTCTACAGGACAAGAGATTAATGCATATTCTGATACAGAATGGAAACTAGCACCACATGCAAAAGGTCACTGCGTATTTAGGGTCCAGTACTTGCACATATGACTGTTACAGACTGCTTGCATGTCAAAAAGGGATTAGACACACTTCAGATATGAATCATTGAGAAAACACTGAAAAATGATCACGTGAGGTTCAGAGTAAAAAAAACATTTCAAATGCCAAAAAACTAAAAAACTTCTGGTCCTAGAATTCCTTTAGTAGTTCTGACATTGGACCATTCTCAGCTGTTCTCATTTTGTTGTCCGACTCCAAAGAACAAAATGAATGTGCCTCAGTGTGTCAATGATGACAGGAGTTGCAAGGTTGAAAAGGCAAAGATTTAGTTTGAGAAGAGCTATGTCGTCTACCACCTGACAGCTCTCTGTGGTGCACAGGGCGAGTCTGACTGACAACCCACTGACTTCCCAGTCATTTACAGTGTTCTTTCCACAGATCTGAAAAGAGACTAAACAAGGCAAGACCCTGCAATTAATAGCAGTAGTATTTACTGAGATGTAGATAACATGGAATTTATCTAGAATCAGTCCACCTACAGCAGCCCCATCAATTACTTACTTTCACAGTTAATTCAAATCCAACATCTAATGAATACACTGGCATGAGCTCAATGAAAGTTTTTTTTTTTTTTTTTTTTTTAAACTGCATTCAAGTTTAACCGCCTCAGCACATTAGAACAGCAGCGCACACAAGTCCACTCTACCTGTTCTAATGCTACATTTAACATCATGCAAGACTTGGTCCATTAATGAACAGAAATACTCTACAACCAAACTATTTTAAAATCCATTTTTGTATCAGTGTCACAGACATAATTTAAATAACGTAATGTTATCTGGAGATGAAAGAATTCCCACTGGATATACTTTCATAAAATTTTCCAAGACATATGGTCAACATACAGTGCATACAGTATGTGCACCATAATAATAAATATTAAATACAATAAAAACCATAAAATTTAACATATTTTAAGATGTTACAAAACTCAACAGTACATTATCTTCACATTTTCCAGCAATCCTAGCTGCACCTTTTACCAGACAGCAGTTACCCAGAAGGTTTAGGGCCGTTGAGGTAACTGTACTCAGGAAAAAAGAAAAGAATGTTGTCTGTTTGCCTCCAGTATGCTTCTAATCCTCTTAAGTGAGGGACAAGGAATCCATGCCAAGGAAGCCTCGGGGAAAAAAAAATCTCATTAGGAACCACGCTGACTTGCCTCTCTGAGTCCATTTCACGAAACATAACCGAGGGGAGCATGCCAATTACATGTGACACGCACGCCACAGCTAATGTATTCTGCAAGTAATGGCAACTTTAAAGGGGAGAAAGGAGCTAAATGAATTTTAATAATCGTGAAGTATTTATGCTGTGATGCCCTTGCTTGTACATACTTGTTTTACAGAATTAAAAAAACAAACACTGACACCATGAATTACCTTATTTATTTGCACAGTGGTGGACCTTACCCAGAGATGCACTGAATTTACAATTCAAAATTTCCATAACAGGTAATTAACGTAAACTGTTTTTGACCTTGACCAAGGATACAATTTGCTTGTACACGGATCTAAACCATGTGGCAAAAATTCAAGACTATAACCACTGTGACATCTGCTGCCTCCCTTGAACTGCATGTTTTAAATATACGTACATGTCAATTGCTAATAGAAACACACATCCCATCACATAAATTAATTCTGATCATAATTGTGATTTACATGTAGATCAAGTGATCTTGAGCTGGGATTAACTTTCCAGCTGTCCATCAGTTCAGTGGAATGCATCTCCACTTACTTTGGGCTTCTGGTGAGACACATCACAGACTTTTCTACATGGATCTCACATGTCTATAATTTCAAATGTATCATGTCTACTCAACATGCGGCATTCCTGAGATAATCCCTGCAACACATGCAACAATCCACGGTGTTGCTCAATAACCGAAAGCCGCTTTCACCACATTCCTTTCTGACTGCCAACCTCTGGTTTTCACCTGTGCTCTGCATCTCCATCAGCATGATATTAAAAGAACATGAGTGCAGCCCACAGGCACAAGTACTGAGGTTTTTACAAAATGCACACAAGCTGCTCACAGCTTTCCACAAGCAAATCCACTTCTGTGGAAGTATGCATAACTACACGTACACAGATGCACATACTAGTGTACATGTAAAGGTGCTCACACATGTGTATATAGAGGCACTCGCAGAATGACAGTTCATACACACAACACACATCCAGGTTCCTGCGTACAAACATGCACACGTGTGTGTATCAAAAGAAAACTGAGAGCATGAAAACGTGTATATACACACAAAAGAGTCCAAACATATACCAACACAGAGGAGTACTTACACACACACGTTCGCACACGCACACACACACACGAGCGCGTGCGCGCGCGCACACACACACACACGAGCACGTGCGCGCACACACACACACACACACACGCACACAAGCAGACGCTGACCTGCTCTTCTGGCAGGTGGTGCAGACCCAAGCACTCTCCTCCTTGCTGTAACTCCTGCAGCTCTTGCACACGTTGAAGCGGCAATCCCTGCACAGGCGCTTGGGGTTGAACAGGAAGGTGAATGGTGAACAGCAGCGCATGCAGCAGCGCTTGTTGAACTTCTCCTGCCTGGAGAGCAGCAAGCAGCGGCTGCCTTCTTCTTCCAGCTCCTGCTTCAACTCACTGCCAGAGAGAGAGGAGGGAGGGAGGGAGGCAGGGAGAGAGAGAGGGAGCGGGAGAGAGACGGAGTGAGACTCCAAAGAGACAGAGAGAAAGAGAGAGCAAGTGTGAGAGAGATGCTAAGGGAGAGCAAGGGAGGTCTGAACAGCAAAAGAAAGAACAAGAGATCATGGGAGAGGAGGATATGAGAGAGAGAGCGCGCGAGAGAGAGAGAGAGAGAGAGAGAGAGAGAGAGAGAGCGAGCGAGCGAGACAGCGAGAGAGCACGAAAGAGAGAGAGCAAGAGAGAAGGTAAAAGAGAGGGGGCAAGGATAAATGATGCCCAGAGCAATGCAGAAGTATCAGAGATGATGTGACATATTGCACAATTTAAAGTGGATAATAGAAGCTGAGCACACCGTTTCCTGCACTTGTGATAAGCTTGGACTTCTTGCCCATTTGAGCTTCTCACATTTATCCCACATTACCCAGGCTCCTGGATACCACTCTCCATAAGGCGGAAAAATTACACACTAATAAAACGAGCTAAATACATAAAACAAACTTCCTTGGCATGGATTCCTTGCCCCCCTTTTTTCCTGAGGAAAAAGAGGAAGCAACTCACATGTAGAGCAGAACAATTACTACTGACCTGCAACATGACTTCACATGCTTTTCTAAAAAGAAAACAACACTTTAGCCATTTTTGCAGTTGTAATTACTGCTGCTTTGCTTCACCAAGCCAATATCCCCCTTTTTTCCCTGAGATTTGTACCAGAGTCCTTACAGACACAATGTCTGCATGACTAACAACCACAGTTCCTTGAGCGAGGTCTCAGGAGGGAGTTTATAGGGTGCTTTGTGTTCGCACTGTGAGGAGTGTTATAGGCACTAGGGCTCTGAAGAAGTGGAGAGTACGACATCTTCCACACCCTGACAGAACCCTGACAAAACTGTGCTTTTTTTGTCTGAATTATGAACATACTCTTGCACTATGGCTTTCTGTTCTCAATTTCTGTGACAAACATCTCCTTGACTGTCTCCTACTGTCCACCTTTAGGTCATTCAGGGCACTTTTTACATAAAGAAAACAGCTGCCTGTTGTAGTCTCTGACTGTGTCTAATGATGAAATGGACCAACGGCATCAGAAGAAATTAAATTACCTACTCTAATTAAAACAAGCCAGCCAATTAATTTGAATGCCCTGCCTTTTTTGTGTCTCGGGTTTAACTTCAGCATTGCTGTGGACAGTGACATCACTGCCATAAAGGCTTTTATTATGATTATCTTCCTGGGAGTGAGAAAAGTTAAGGTTTAGTCATTTAAGATTCATTAACCTGAGGAATCTGCTGAGATGAGTCTGGTAAAATTGAATAAACAATTCAAATGACATGTCTAGGCTTTAATTAAACTCTAATTAACTCAGTCTGGCCATTAGTAACATTGTCATTAAAACCCCCTAATAGAATGTTATAGAGAGGATACCCTCTTATGGGATTCCTATATGGATTGGTCCATAACCCAAGCCACAGATTTGAGCTGTACCACCAGTTAGTTAGAAGGGGTCTCATAAAATACCAAATCAAGTGAAACTGTTTTCTGCATATTCAGACATTACTTTTTCTTCTGCCACTAAATAATTTTTTAATCAAAACATTTAATCCAAATAAATATAAAAGTTTCATGTCAAAAACCCAAGCTGATTAAAAAATAAAATATTACTACGACAACCTGAATTATGACACACGCACACGCACACACACAGGATGAGATAAGCGCGCGCACACACGCACACAGAGTTTGTAATGCCTGCAAGTAATTGCCATCTAATTGCAAGGAGCTTGTGCAAGCTGAGCTGGCATGGCACAAACTGCTGCTGGTGCACAGATGTGGAGTCACAGCAGAGCTGCAGGGAAGGGAAAGGACAGTGTTTCTATCAGAATCCTACAAGGCCACAGAAAACCCATTCAGTTCTTTACTCCACCAATGTTAGGAACGCATTCACCATAAGTCAAATTTTCAGTAGTAGAGACTGTAAAACAAAATGACAAAATAATGCTACACAGGTACATGTGTACCTTTTTATCATTTAAAGTTCCTATGTTAAATAGAAAAGTATCAAGGGAAAGTAACTGAAACATCTGGGAATTAAAAAAAAAAATCCATATGTACATTTTTGTTTTGTTGTCTCCCAAAATCATTCGAGTCACAACAATTCATACCCAGGTCTTCTGCTTTAAGTGGAGGAGCAAGTGTGAGAAGGGAGCAGTTTCCACATGAATGATGTGTATGGTGAGCCAACCCCAGTAATCATTATGCATGAATCCTCAACTGTACACATACCATTGGCTAATGTAAGTCATGATGTGATGCCTTGCAATTCAGTACACCCCATGAAACCATCCCCAGCAAACTTCAAATAACAATAACATACATGGCATTTTTAAATGTAATTAACGAGAGATAGTATAATACCAAAAATACAACGGCTGAAGTGTTACAGAAATTGCTCTTATGTCATAAGGCTGACGGAGGCCATATAAACACACAGATGAGAGACAGGTGGAGGTCTTTGGACAGTGTAGGCAAGCTCACGGAATCTGTGTGCCTGATAGGCTAATATAAGACTAACCTAAAATAATTATTAGATTAGCTAGCATGTTTACAGGGTAAACTTCATTGAAGCGCACTCACAGTTTCTCTCACTACTTTGAAGGTCCTACTAACACAACACTGTTATTTTTTGCATGGTAGCTAGTCTAACTCTGTACAATCAAATACAAAGGAATGCATGTTAAGGATTTCAGTGCTGGGGTCTCACATCCAGAGCCTTGGCAATTATACCGCCTGCTGGCAGTGCTTGCAGTGTGGCCCTTCCCCAATAACAACACCCACAGGGAGTGCTGCTGAAACCACAAACGGCAGCTTCAGGAGTCGCAGTGCTTATAGGCCATGGAGTAAAAAACTCAGAGCATTGTACGCCTACAGCAGGAAACTGCACACGCTACAGCATGGAACAGGGCTCATAAATTTGGCCTAAAATGGGAAGGGGTGCAGGGGTCCAATGCTGCAGAAAGAAAGGGAAGAAGGGATGATTCTAGGCATAGAATGCATGTGATTGTTTGAGGGCTTCTAGCTCCATCCTGCATGCTCCTTCCCCAACACCAAGCCCACACTGCTCCAGAAATTCTCGGTGCTGAACAGGTCTCTGTGCTAGCCAACAACAGAGGCCAGTAGCCAAACCTCACCTGAAGCCTCTGATTACACTTTTGTGAACCTGCTGCTACGGCAAGGGTGGAGCTCAATGATGAGTCTAAGCTTTACTTTAACTAGTTAACACTTGTTGATTACAAGGAATCTAGGGTAGATGCTGAGGCACGAGATGGCTTTTCACAACTGGAACCTTAGCAACTGGCCAGTCTGCTTGTTGAAATCGGCCAAGGGACAGCATAGCAATTACAGATGAAGATGGATAACAGTAGCGACAGTTGAAGAAAAATAATCTTATTTGGTCTTTTAAATTAAAGGGCTGCCTGAGTATATGAACAGATTTCAGCCCTCTTGTTAATGACCAATTACATTCAGACCTCAACAGTATAAATTTCAATAAGCTTCACAGTTTTTTTCGATGGGCAAATACTGTAAGTCCCTGAGTGGTAGCACTTTAACTATCAAAGAACTCAAGTCATCCCCACATCCTCAAATCTTCCTTTATTCTGAACACAGATTAAGTCTGCTAATCAGTATATGAAGCTTCTAGGAATACTACAGAATGATTATGCTTTGTTCCTTCCTGGATCAGTGACTAAATATGAACAAGGCCCTGAGAGACTACCTCACCCACTAGCACAAGCCAGTCCAGGCAAGTAAATAACCTACAGCAACAGCCTGTCCTGAATTTACATCATTCAGCTGGGAGAATGCAGAAAATGACCCTCATCAAAATGCATCCCAGGTAGAAGCACGGCTCAGAAGCCCAGTTAGCAGAGAAAGGTCTCCTTAATCGCCTCCTCTCACCTGCTCCCAAAGCAGAGTAACAAAGTCCGTACACACCAGCTATGAATAAAACATGCCCTCGGCGTGCAACATTAACAAGCCTCCAAGACATGTTTGCATGCAGCCAGCATTGCATCATTAGGTTCTTTAAAAACCTGTGAATAATAGATAAACTGGCCTGTGTTCAAAATTTTTATTGGTGAGGTATTATAGTCATTTTTACGAGGACAATAACTTTAGTATGATTAATATGATACATGTGTGTGCATGTGCATGCCATCAGTCAAATAGCAAATACACATTCTAATTGCCTTCAAGGTTGAGTTTAAATAAGATGTACGTTCTTTAAAAGGGAAAGCTTTATCCTGCACACTTTGCATCTCCCATCTGTTTCTGTACCTCAGACAGGCACACAGTACACCTACTTACTGCATATGCTGAGATCAGTTACAGTATCAAATTGCACATACTACACTTTTTTTCAGTTTTTCTTACAGTTCTCATGGCAGAATATTAAAGAAACCTTTATATTCTTCCAAAACAAAACGAGAACAGCAGCTTCCAGTGATAGAAACAATGCCTGCTGAAGAAGACAGCTGACTGATGATGACAATGCACCAATGCTCTGGTTTTGTTTTGTACAAGCTGTAATGTTTGTCAGAAACAATGCACTCATTTCCCTAAACCCCACTGCCCTATTTAGCTGACCAACTCTATATATGAGTTGACTATAAGGATAAGTGACTTGCATGAAATGATGCTCTAGGTAACCATTTCAATCCAGGTTTAACACCCATTTATATGTTGAGTTGCCTCTTAGTAAAGTTACTTGCACTGCTGTACAAAGTCCTAATCATTCTAATGTGTCTTCTTTCACAGTATTAACTATGGGCAATGATCCTAGAACTTCAGGGAGGGACTGGTGCCTATTGGCCACGCCCTCTGTAGGAAACCACAAGGTGACTGAGCACCGAGATACAATTTCATACTTTGGGTATACAGACGCCACTCTACTTACGAACGTCCGACATGAGAACATTCATAGATACGAACAAAAGCCACTGTAAGTTCAATTTTTAAGAGAAAGGAGCCACAGCTAAAAAAAAAAATTATGTGCACGGCTAAGTTTTATCATGATTTATTGTGAATTATCCAGTGCATCGTGTATCCATCATGGTTGGTGAAAAACGTCAGGGCTAGTGATGTTAGTGGTAGTGCTAAAAAGCGACAAGCCATCTGTAGTAATTTTGCGAGAGAAATAAACACAGGAGAGGAGTGTTTTGTCAACCCACCTGAAAATGGGGGCTTTAATGCTTTTCAGTCAACAGCAAATAAAACACCCAGCGTGTAGCCCATATGGAATAAACGTTCGCCTTCCTAAAAGGGGTAGTCCATTTGGTGAGTTCAGTTTCATGGTAACTTCTACAATTATATTATGATAATAATATAACAATTATTGTTATTATTAATAAAATTCATTAACATAATTTATGCTTTTTTTTTTGTTCTTTTTGTGTATCCTAGTGTGTAGGATACAACAAACTTTTTATGTTTATAAAAAATTATATTTTTTATATTTTTAATTTAATATATATAATTTTAAATATTTTTATATTTTTATGTTTATAATAAAACTTTATTATACAGTTGTGCTCATAAGTTTACATACCCTGGCAAAATTTATGATTTCTTGGCAATTTTTCACAGAATATGAATGATAACACAAAAACTTTTCTTTCACTCATAGTTAGTGGTTGGCTGAAGCCATTTATTGTCAAACAACTGTGTTTACTCTTTTTAAATCATAATGACAACAGAAACTACCCTAATGACCCTGATCAAAAGTTTACATACCCTGGTGATTTTGGCCTGATAACATGCACACAAGTTGACACAAACAGGTTTGAATGGCTATTAAAGGTAACCATCCTCACCGGTGATCTGTTTGCTTGAAATTAGTGTATGTGTATAAAAGGTCAATGAGTTTCTGAACTCCTGACAGACCCTTGCATCTTTCATCCAATGCTGCACTGACGTTTCTGGATTCTGAGTCATGGGGAAAGCAAAAGAATTGTCAAAGGATCTGCGGGAAAAGGTAGT
>JABJVR010049448.1:4502-15755 GCA_025773905.1 Chitala chitala | reverse complement strand
CTGGTTACTGTCCCATAAAGGTTCCACTACATAGTCATCTGCTGGTTACTGTCCCATAAAGGTTCCACTACATAGTCATCCGCTGGTTACTGTCCCATAAAGGTTCCACTACATAGTCATCTGCTGGTTACTGTCCCATAAAGGTTCCACTACATAGTCCTTGCTCAGCAGATGGCCACCCAAGTTCACACTGCACTTGAGGGCCTGGTGGTACGCTTTAGATGAGGAAAATGTGATGTCAAAGTATTTTAAAATACCATTGTCTTCACTCATCCTAGGTAAGGGAGAGCTGAGGCTAAAGTACTAAAGCTAACTACAAACAAAATGCTAAAAACAGTAAAAAAAAAACCCTACAAGGCTATAAAGCAAAGACGAAAGATCCCTCGGGGCAGTGGGGGTCAGGCTACCAGCTGCTACACCGTAGTTCCCCCTCAACCACCTTCTAAAAACCCTCTCAAATAAAGCAAAAAGGTAAAAATCAGGCACAGCACAATCTTGAGGTTAAAGTGTGGTACTACAGTTAGTTGATCTGATCCAGAAGGCCAAGAAGTGATCAAATCAGTATACGTCACCCACAGAAGGTAATGTTACAACATCACATACAGGGGTATGATTTCTGTGCTGGACTCAGGGCTCCTAGCCCTTAAGAGGGCCCCTTGAATACATAAAAATTGTGAAATGTAGTGAAATCATTTCAAAAGTTGTATAATGCAATTTTTAACAATGTAGAAACAACGATTCAATTCAACCCTTCTCCCAGAGCCATGCCCCGACCAATTTGGTGCCCTAGGCAAGATTTTTCATTTTTCTTCCATCATTTGGGTAGCCAGTGACGGTGCCCCTAGTGTTTGCCTATCCGGCCTATATCCAGGGCCAACTCTGCCTCCTCCACAACAGAATGGATCAACCCAAATACCACGAATCATTCATATTGAAACTACTCTATTCAGATTAAAACTAATGATTCTTTTCTTAACGTTTGTGTTCACAAGGTAAAAGTATACAGTGTTTATGTGAACGGAAATCTAGTACAAACTGGAATTTTCCGCTTTCACTTTCCCTCCAAACCACACATGCCTCTCATTATGCTTACAGATTGTGCTTGCCACAAGAAAAAAAAAACAATGGGAGAAATGGAAGTATGCAAATTTGCATCTATTATCATTTAAGTTACATGGTAATTAACTAGTTTTATTTTGCAAACTGATAGAGAAAAAAAAAGTCGTTTTCACATGGTACAAAATGTATTAGTGTATTCCATATTCCATAAGATATTTAAAAGTTCATAGCATTTTAGCTAGCAAACACTGTGTTCAAAGTAAGGCTGGTTTTGTTTCACAGTCTCATCGGAATGGCGTTAACTGCAACTCTGCAAAGGAAAAAGTATACAGTATTATGCTTCTTGTGGTTCTAATTTAAGATTGGCCCTGGGTTGATTAAAGTTTGGTCAGCCACATTTGCATAGGTGGGTTGTCTACAACATTAACTGAAATGTGGACTTTGACATTAAAACACTATATGTGCTGTCCGTGGGTGGAGAATAGTTCAGAAGTAGATACGGGTACTGAGAATAATGGCTTTATTAACTACTCATCTCACATGTACTCGCTACGTTCTCCTTTCCCCAACTCCCCTATTCTGCAAACACAACACATAACCAGGATGCAAAGTCAGACTGGCTATGTTATCATTCATGCACAAGTGTTTGACTAAAGCACTCTGTAGATGTCATGAAGTATGAACTGCTGGTTACCATCAAGCTTGACATGTCCTGTGTTGTATTCCATGGCATGACTTTGAAAGACGGGGAGCTGCTTCAGTCTGCTAGAAGCAATACAGAACACATAGGGAATAAGCAATGGCATTAGCTGCTAACACGCTGCTGCTAAATATACTCATTTTGATTGGATGGCTACTTTGCAAGCTTGATGAACACATTTTTCATCATTTGTCAACATTAACAAGCAAAAAAACTGCTTGCATAAATATTTATTTAAGCTGACTAGCAGCTAAGATTTGATTGATGAGCACCTGACTTAAATGACATTTTCAAGTCTTAAAGATCCTGGCCATTACGCATTTGCATGTGACATAGGTGATTATGTGATGTCCATACAAAAATTGACTAGAGACAGTAGTAGAAGAAGCAGTTCAGTTCTCATGTCCTAACACAGGGAATACAGTGTTCAGGTAGTCAAAGGGAAAAGACAATTAACACCAGCATTGCGAAATAGTCACATCAGATGCTTGTTTGCCTAGGTGGCAATTAGCTCTGTTGTAGATGATCATGATTTGTAATTAAATAACAGAAAGTACAGGATTCCAATAATGAGGTTATTAACCCAAGTCACTTAAGATTTCTGGATTTCTGTTTTGTACACATTTATCTGTCTACAGTGAAACAAAACGATTTAGTTTCAAATAAGATGTTAATAGGGAATAAAGTCGGGGAAAAATAATTCAGTTTTACATTGAGGTTTGATGTGCAATTTTCTCACGCCTGTACTGGAAAGTTCTTAGTTTTTGTCCGAGACCATCTACAGAAATTACATCCTACATGTCTTTGAATCCCATAATGGACAGGATATTAGTGTAAAAAATATATGATCTTGAAAAGCTTAGTGATCATGTTCGCAAACCTTTACGACAGCAAGTCTACCTAAGCGGATTAAGGGAGGCTGGTAAACTCTTCAACAGGCTTTCCCTTTAGGCTAAGCATGTATTATGCTGCGTCTGCATTTCCTGCCCTCTGGCATTCCAGTCTGATGCATAATATTTCACGCCTCATTTTTGAGCTGTCTGCTCATAGCGCACGCATGTTTAGTCTGGCGACGACCAAGGGGATGATGGAGGCAGACTGATATCTGCTAGGATTTCTGAGTCTGCGATCAAATATGGAACAGGAATTGTATTGCTGTGATGACAAATTCACACTAAGTGGATAGGAATTTCAGGAATTTTACCTAATGAATCAACTTACAGTTTGAATGCTCTGATATTAGAATGGGATTTTGACCTCAACCAATATTTATAGGCAAAAAACTATTGGTTTTTGTTCATCCAGATGTTCTAAAGACAGATAAACAGGTAAAAGAGATGTTAACGTTTTGTCAGCTTGTGTTGGTAGTGCCGTTGCTGAAGTGCTCCGTTTTCTTTCAAAGTTAGTAAAACTGTATATTTCTCAGCTGTTGATCAGCATGGACATTCATCGAAACAGGGCCCTGAGGTGCGATTTTAGGAACCAGTGAAGCGTTCTGTGTTACACTGTGGTACGTTCAAGTGAATTTTCAGTCCATTAGTTCTGACCGGTAAAGAAATGGTACATATGAGCATCGCCCAGGGCAGAGTTATTCATCTCAGTCAGGTGTGCTCACTTTTTTACACCTGTGACATTTAAGATCCATCATCTAAAAACCACAACACAAACAAACTATGGGTGAGCAGTTAAGGCATTTTCCAAATCAGAAAATGAAATTCCATTAAAAAGAAAACAATCATTGCTACCAATAATAGAAATTCTTGTCTTGGTCTGTTTGATTTGTCTGATACATTCTGTGACACATTCTGTAGAGACACTCGTTCGCTTCCAGCTCTTTGTCCAACATGAACCACCGAGCATGGCAAGGCTCATCGACGGGGCTCTGTGTGGGCGTCGTTGGGTTGGCAACATTTGTGGTCGTACTCAATGTCTCCTTGATTTTAAATGGTGGAAATGGGCTGGGAAGTTTTCCAGAGTGAGTCATGTTCAGAGTGTTCAGCAACGTTTGGCATCTGTAGGCCAATGCCGAGCTGCAATAATTGGAGACAGCAGTTAGGGGTCTTGTTTGCCGCAATAAGTGGTCTTTATCTCTGCACCTCAATAACTGCCAATGCAATTTTCAGTTTACCACTGGCTCATTTGAATCTCTTTGCATATTTATTTGCTATGTACATTTGCAAACTCATTCATACTGTGCTATCAGACCCATCTGAAATTTGTTGGTTCCCCTTTGAGGTCCCAGAACATATTATTTCTTGTGATCTGTTAGAAACACTCGACTCAGTAATTGATTTTCAAATGACTTTGCTTGAACTTCAAGTGCTCTAAAACATGGCCTCGTCAGATTCCAGACATTTTGCTGGCCATGTGAGCTGCATTCTAATGCTTTTGTCAACATTATCATAGGTAGCCCACCTGGGTGTTCATTTTATTGTCAATACAGACATCAGTAACCATACAATTTAGTGAAGAAAAATAAGGCATCTGCAGAAAATAACCGGTTTGTTGCTGAATGTTGTAAACTTAGGAAAGACGGGTGCGTTGATAGCGCAGATACTCACTGCAATGCAGATGAATTTGTCTAGGTCAACTTATGTGGGCTGCTTCTTTTAGCCTTGGGTGACAGGCATTGTTATAGTACCAGCGTTTAAAGTTAAATAAAAAAAAAATTAGAGTGTGAGTGTCATGATAAATGCCTCAGTACCAATACACAAAAATCCAATTGAACACCCGAAGGCATTGTGAAGCATGACAGTGAATTATTTGAATTTTCTGATCTTTCCCCCCTTGCCTTTGCACTCTCAACAAATCATGTAGGCATGTGACACCAAGAGACACACGCACATCGGCCGACACGTATCTTGTCAGATCAAGTGGCAATGGCTTCAGTGTGCAAGTGACTTTTTATGTCCGAAGAAAATGAATTCAACTTGTACTTTGAAAATGGTACTGAGAAAAGCAAGTAAGGGAACAGATACCGAAACATCCATTGTCTTAACCGCTTATTCCTAGCGAGGGTCACAGGGAAGCCTGGAGCCCATAGGGTGCAGGGCAGGGGACCAACCCACCACAGACAATTTGGACACACCAATCAACCTAACCTGCATGTCTTTGGACTGTGGGAGGAAATTGGAGCACCCGGAAAAAACCCACCAAGCACAGAGAGAACACGCGTACTCCACACACACACAGGGTGGGAATTGAACCCCAGGCCTGGAGGTGCACGGCAACAGCGCTAACCACCACACCACCATGCCACCTGATACAGAAACAATAGTGCTAAATATTTGTTTAAAAGGAATTGCAATATTGCCAAATAAAATACTATCTACATGGATTAGCTGTGTATTTATTGTTAAGCATAATAGTGGGGTTGGCACCTTTAAGATATGAAGTAAAGTTCATGCACCTTAGCAATGGGGCCCAGGTAAATGGTGGGGGGGGGGCCTCTTTGGTTCAGTGGGCTATTTCTGTTGTCTGGTAACTCTGATCGGGCTGTGGCCGGGTCGTTTCTTATTGTACTAACACACTAAAATCTTAAACTTTTTAATTTATTATTGTTTTTCATGCATATTTAGCATTGCATCTGGCAATGTGAAGCAGTTGCTTGTCTTTAAGAGCTATGATGTAAAATCTGGGCTGCCGATGTTGAGGGAACACTGGGTCATTTGTCCTGAGCCCTGGGTCAAGGGAGGGCCCAAAACGGTCCTCTAACTTTTAAATAATCGTCTGGGGGAGTAGGAGGGGGGCCTTTGGAAATTGTCTTGTCCTGGCCGTGAGCAAGACATATGGCGGGCCAGCGTGGAATTCTGCACACTAAATGTCAAAATTCATGGTGAGCTCTACAAAATACTTAAAATAAAAACAGATTGATCACTGATGACATAATGAACCCAAATTTCCATGCAGCCATCCAGAACATGTATATGAAAGCAGCTCATAGACTTTTCAATGATTGACTGTTTTTAAAAAAGCACCAATACAAAATCATTAGAATTACCACACAATCAGTCATGTTCTACACTGCTTTATTCCTGAGGTGGGTGACAGGGAAGCCTATCCCAGAACACATAGGTTGCAGGGCAGGGGACCAACCCAAAACAGGGCACGGGCACACACACACACACACACAACTTGGACATACCAATCAATGTGTCTTTGGAAGGAAACTCCATCAAGCACAGGGAGAACATGCAAACTCCACACACTCAGACCCAAGCAGGAGATCAAACCCCACACGTGGAGGTGTGAGGCAACAGCACTAACCACCACACCACCATGCCACTGTAGTTCATTCCCTGTGTTCTCACTATTTAGGTTGGGTGTTAGCGTTCTGTGCCTGATATGGAAGTTGTATTAGTGTGTGTGTTGTCCCAGAGACGGGTTGATTTACACCTCTCTGGTGCTTCCCAATGCTCTCCCTTTCCTCGTGTTCCTGCCCAAAGCTTGGATAGTCCTTCATAGTCCTTGTTTTGTCCGTCGTTAGAATTTATTTATTCATTTATTGGTCCAGTTTTTTGTGAATGAACTCTTAAGTGTGAGTAGACCTCCTCCTGCCTGTCCTTAGCCCTGACAATAGGCTCCTTAGCCAAAAATGTACAAAATGAAAAATTATTTGAAGCATTTGACATTCATGCAATCTTAAATCAAATTGTTAAACTTCAGTAATAGTGGCTGCAGGAAGCTCAGAGCACCAGCAGTGTAACACAAAGAAGCTCTTGCAGCTTTTACTTTTGTTACTTACGCACAAATGTGTGTTGGGTACAGGGTCACATGCTCTTTGTAGCATTTTCCACATTGATTAAATGCAAAACCAAACCAAATTTGGGGTTAGTTAAAAGCAGCCGCTTTTTGCCAAGGCCGCTGGGAAAGTCTACACAGTTGGATGGAGAGCAATTTAACTTTAGTCACTCCCTTTTGAAATGTGTACTTGTTGCTGGTGTTAAGTTACTGCACTGTTCAGTAATGCGAAATACATTCATTTGGGTGTCAGTGCCTAGAATAAAGTCAATATGGGGTTTCTATAGCCAGCATTAAAGAATCCTGAATGACTAAGGTGTGATTGTATTACATCCCAAGAGCAACGACAAAGCATATAATTACGTATCTGCACTTTTCATGGCAGAAGTAGTTGCCTGGGAAAATTATATATTATGGGTGTTAGGCAGAGGTTCTGGGTGTCAGTCGCCATGGAGATCCCAGGCTGTGATGGACAACAGGGGTCCATGGTGGGAGTGGCGCACTGTTCACATTTACAAGACTTTGGACTGAATTATGTCACTGTCAATCAATAAAATTTAATATAGTGTTTTCAAATGCCAGAATTCTTTACAGTGGCTTTTCTAGAGGAAAAAAAACAAACATGGAAAAAAGCTGGTGGGCAATGGAAAACGACTCGACCGTCAAAAACTGCAGTTGTTTATTATACTGGAGCATTTCTAAATGTTAAATTATGAGTGAATGTACAAGTCATGACTCCTCTACAGTTAGAAAAGAACTGGGAGTCTTTTGACTACAGCAGAGGGGGGGCTGTATGTCAGCAATACACCAATGGAAGACTGATCCAGCTGCTATGGATTTGATCCTGAGAAAACAAAAAGCAGGCAACTAAATGAAGCTGATCACAGCATGTGAACCTTTTTCTAAAACGCAGGCTTTTTAAGATGGGGACTCTTAAATGCTGCATTTTAAAATGTAATATCATTTCGTTTATAAACATTGCATTAGTACCACATCATATCAATAGCGAATATAACTTTGTATGTTTGTTCTAATCTACTATGTACTTTCTGATTTGAATTTGATGTTGCATTTCCACTATATTTTTCTTGGTGACATCAAGTAATTGGCCCAAATGTTAATTGCAATTTTTCCGTTAATTCCATTTTATGGCTTTTTCTGTTACGGTTCATGAAACTGGTCATAGATCATTTCTGCCTTTCTTTAGTTTGTCACTGCAAAGGCGGGAAATTAAACGTAATTTCTTGTAAGCTTGTGAGGGAAGCTGAGCTCTGCACAGCATCTCGCCTTTTTCTCTCTCGTGTGATAACGGGTTTTCCGAAGGTAATCTTTTCTCGTTACATTTCAGTGAGGAAAAAGATGAACAAAAACGCGGAAGACTGCAAGAATGTGGAGGCACCAGTTCATTAGGTGCTCTGTCACCCCATCATCACTAGGCTCTGTGTTGCTCTCCGTGTTATAATTACAGTAAATGGATGGAAAGGCCTCGTTTTTAGTCTGTATTGACCGCACTGTTTAAACATCACATTGACCTGTGAGGCGCTCTGCTGAACACTGGAGTCACTAACACTGATTCTCGATGCAGTAAACTGTGAAATCGGTGACCGTGTGGCGTTCCTTTGAACCCATAATAGACATGTTGGCTCTGTGAGGGCTGAGTGTCCAAAGAAAGTTTGCCCACTTAAGGCACTGCAGAAACAAGTGGGCCTTGTTATGTTTTATCAGCTAAAATGGAACAATACCTAGGTAATGAAATAAAAGTTGTGTTTTGAATTTTAGCCAGCACAAAAAGATGATATTTGGTACTGTAGTTTGCTGCAACCATGACATTAGAACAGGCCAAAAGCAGTATTCAGTTTAACATTCTGAGCACGTAGTAACATTTTCCGTGCTGTCATTCCATGGGTCATAAATTATCTCAGCTTGGGTCTTGGGTATAACACCTTGTCATATTTAACCTAAAATGAAGATGTAATTATCAGGAGGCTGTTTGGAATTTGCCACTTAAGTTAAATAGCCTAGAAACTGTGACATCATGATAGATAAAAAGTCATATGATTATTCATGCTTTCTTTCCACAAAAATTTTACTTACCTTAAAGCAAAAGGAAAAAATACATTAGAAATTCTTACCGCAAAATTACTTTAATCTGTGAAATTTCTGAATAGCTTTTTTGCACTTTATTTTGTAAATACCATTTTTAAAAATTAAATTATTTAAATGAAATAAAACACATTATGCTGTAACGGACGCTAAAGGGGATTATCCATTTAGGGAAGGACACGAGCCAGCCCCCTACTTGTATTGCTTCGAACTCCTGTCTCGAGCCAGCAGGTGACGTCACAACCACTGTAGCCGATCCGATAACCCTGGGAGCGGTCGCTACAACACAAGCAGACAGATACAAATGAATGAAGAGAAATATTGAAGTTATTTACCATTCACTGTACATTATATATACAATTCATTATAGTTGTGAAGATGGCATACTAGGTAGCTACTGGGTAGTTAAAAATAATTTACAAAATCCTGCAGCAAATGAAAACACAATTGATCATTTTTAGGTGATTAAAATATTAAAAGCTGGCACAGGAACATCGTCCTTGTGTAACACAGGGAAACTCTCCTCCAGCTGCATAGAATTTTTCGGAGACTAAAGCTCTGCATAGGATGTTCGCGTTGTCATTACTTAATAATCTCCGTTTGAGCCTAATTGCCTGGAGTGTGATGAGTCGCGTGCGGTGGCAGGGGTGGCACCTGTGTGCCAGCTCTCATCATTGCCGCGCTCACTTCCGCGCCAGGGGAATGATTTCGCAGCAAAGCGTACAGCAAACGGCCATATGGGGCATTGGCTTTAATCTCCGAAAAACAGGCTCTGGCAACTAAATTGAAAGAATAATTGGCTCCTGACGTCAGGCGCCAACTGGAATGCAAAAAAATTCACCATCAATTTATCAGAAGCGATTCTCTGTTGTTAGCTTCACCGTGGAAAGAAAAAAAGTGTGCACGGGTAGGGGACTGGGGTGCTGGGGGTTGGTGGATGATAAGGCAGGGAAATGGTCAAAAGGCAGCACATGTAAAATGGCTTTCCATTCTGGCACCCTCACCTATCGCCGTTGTCATTTTCAAAAATATTAAACGTTTAGTAGCATTCAGACCATCAAGCTGTTACTTTTTTGTTGCAAACGTAGTGGACAGGTGTTGGTAACTTTTACTTAATTTACTTGCGAATTTATTTATTTATTATTTCAGCAGTTTAGATTGCTTAGTGCGACATATTTTAAATTTGGTTTTATTTTAAACATTGTACACTCATTTGAATGTTTGTAGTTTCGTACGTTTCTCAAGTGTGCAACAATCATTCTAGGTTGTCAAATTGCTGGTTGTAGACGAACTATTTTTAAACGACATTATTTTTCCAATTCCAAACAGTGTAACCATCTAAATAAAAATGTATTTTTTTATTAAGTCGTAATATTTTCTGGATTTTATAGAAGGAGTACTTTTCAGCGTTCCTCAGCAACCATTTAAGAAGAACTGCCAGGTCAGTGTGTGTTGACCAATTTCATGATTTCTGGCTCAAAGTCTAACTGAAGCTATTGAACAGAAATTACTCCTACATTAAAAGTCTCTGGTCAGCGTTATCTTGCATCTGTTGACTTGGGCTTTGAATCTCACCTTTGCCCTTGGTGTGTAGAATTTGCATATTCTATGTTTTGGGGGTTTCTTCTGGCTACTCCAGTTTTCTCTCCCATGCCAAAGTCATGCATTGCAGGCTTGATTGGAATGTAGCCCACAGTGTGTCTTTACTTATGTGAATGTGTGTATGATTGTGCCCTGCCTTGTGCTCTAGGTTCCCTGGGATAAGCTCCAGGCTTGTGCTCTAGGTTCCCTGGGATAAGCTCCAGGCTCCCTGCGACCCTATACAGGATTAGTGGTTTAGAAAATGAATGAATAAAACACTAAACAAAGTAACGGAAGAACACAGTTCTTTGACTAGTTTACTATGAAACTGATGTTGACTGCTTCCAGGCTGCATGAGAAGCTGAGTTTCCCAAGCGATTGTGTGTGCAACCCAGATGATTTTTTAAAACAAACATTTTGGCAGTGACACACACATCATACAATTATCTGCTGAGTAGCATGTCATATTTTCAAACGAACAGTTTGAATATCCATCCCGCATAGATGAGTCGGTTATTATCCATGGTAGTGCCGTAAATCTGGCAATTCCATTTTCTCCCAGAGATACTCAAACACATGAATTTTAGAAAACAACTGATGGGAAATTGGAAAAAAAACACTGGGATGCAGTTTTTTTTTTTTTTTTAAACCGGGACAGGATGTGTAAGGATTTAATCAACTCTATTTTGGTAAATTGCAGGCATTGTTAAAATGTCTGGATTTTTAAGTTTTAGTGGAGAATATCAGGCTCTCACTTCAGGCTCTTGTACCTTTTTGGAACAGAAAACTCTCATCCCCTCTCTTTTTATTTGCTGCTATTCTGGATTTTTTTTTTTTTTTTACATGTGATTATGTGTCTTGTACTTTGGCTAAGCGTTTCCAGTGTTGGAACTTACAGCATTTCTGATAGATTTTGGATTTGCCTTTTTATGTTACAGTTTGTGTCACCTGTAGACTGTTGACCTCACAATGCATCTGCTGAAGACTTGAAGAGAGTCCCTGTATGTGAAGAGAGTGAGTCCCTGTATGTGAAGAGAGTGAGTCCCTGTATGTGAAGAGAGTCCCTGTAT
>JABJVR010049447.1:0-21924 GCA_025773905.1 Chitala chitala | reverse complement strand
CAGACCCAAGGTGGGAATTGAACCCCAGGCCTGGAGGTGCGCAGCGACAGTGCTAACCACCACGCCACCGTGCCGCCCCACACCATAACATATATGTGAATAAGAGCACTGGATCTGGTAAACTTAGGTTTAAGGTATATCACTTTGTGCTTAAAGTGTGAAACACCGTTTTATGGGAAATGCACACTGTGGGTCTGTACAGCTTTCAGCAGGATAGAAGCAAAGAGCTGTGATACTGAAGGTAAGGGTATGGTAGTGCAGGGGTGCAGGTACGATTAACATGCAGTCCATTTATAGCAGAGAGGTACGTGCGTAATCGGTGTCAAAGCATACCAGGGAGGGGGAATGCAGAAGGTGTGCAGGTGTGGACACCACCGAACTAGTTTCACCTGGGCTGTTCACATTAGCGGGACTTTGAGAGAAGACATGAGCAAGAAGCACTGTGCTAACAGTTAATCTGCATTCTGTCTGCACGTAGCCACGAGTGTGTTCTGAAGGGCTGCGTGTTGGGGAAAACAAAATGCTGTAAGAAAGGCTGTATTCTTTCTTCAGGGACTCTAAAAGAGACTCCCCTCGCAAGCTTAGTGGAAGTAAAACAGAAAACATCATGTCATCATGGTGTTCAAATTGCTTAGTGTCTTAATTCTACAATACAAAATCAATTAAAGACAAAAAAAAAAAAGGTAGCTGGGGCACCCAAGGTTTTAGTGATGGTCCTGCAGAGTCACCTGTGCGTATCAGCCCGGTAGATAGCTCCACCCCTACCTGTCTGCTGCGCAGCATCCACCAGGACCACCGTCTTCGACCTGCCGTCAAGACCAGAGATGCCCACCTCTTTCTGGACTGCCACGCTCCTCATGGGAGGCCTCCTGACTCTGGACGGCTGAGGCATTGGCTGCAGGGACACGAGAGGTCAGAAGGCCGACCCCCTAGACTTGGTACTGTGTGAAATGTCAAGTCTGCTGCACTGTGGTTCCTGTGTGCCAGAGATGTCTCACCTTGGGAGGCGCAGGGCTCCGGATAACACCCCTCCCTTTGTGGCCAGGCACGCTGAACGCCTGCCCGGGGCCCGGACCGCGCTCGCTGCAGTCACCGGACAGCGCGCCCAGCACTCCAGACTGAACGGGGGCACAGTACGGCCCAGCAAATGGCTGGTAGAAACCCATCATAGGGGCACAGGGAGCAGGCACTATCTGGTAATATGTGTAGTCACTGGATACAGGAGGCTGGGGTGAGGACAGAATGGGATAAGCCAGGTACGGCCCCCCAGGACTGGGAGCAGCCTGCTGCCATCTCAGGTCCCCATTATAGAGGGGAAGCTGCCTGTTGGAGGAAGCAGACCTGATTGAGAACAGTTTAACAATACAGCCTCTCATCTTCTTCCTGATGTCCTTTGTAACATCACCTACTGTTTACCACTCACAGGGTTCTGCTGAGGAAAACCTGCAGTCAGAATTTTTTTCCCCAGGCAAAAGACAGAAAGTGTGCCGTTTTTAACACAAAAAATGTACTTTAGCACTTGACATGCTATGTAATTGTTAGAAAAGTCCCCTTTCCATGGAGACCATGAAAGGTGCACCATTTGGCAGGAGTGTGAACTGCATGTTTAGACATCTTAGTGTTTAATTCACAGCCATGTTTTATTCCTGTGTAGCATTTCCTTGAATTGAAAACACACAGGAAGGAAACCAAGGGGCAGCAGTGGGCAGGATATGGCCATCTGCAGACAGGAAGCCGCTCTAGGCTACACTTGCATGATCGCCTGCACTTGCTAAGAACTGCCACTCTATGTCCATTCAGCCTGTGCAAACACTTTTAACCTGTCTAAAAAGAAATTTAATCTCTGGCATTCTTCCAGCTCACTGTTTGCACCACAAGCCTCAAATAAAAAAAGAACTAAAGCTGGATGTGTGATATTTAGTTCATTTAAAATGGGGTAACAACCAGACACCATCAAATCTCACATCTCTTGGGAACATTTGCTCTTTGAAGAGAGGGATGAGTGAGTATTACAAACACAGATCTGCACTGTTTTATATCCAAGGGTACCTGTTAGGTTGGTTTTCCTGGACAAAGGGGTAGCAGGTGATGAGATAGCTAGGAATGGGTGTAGCCTCTGCCCCGCCTCCAGGGGACACTGTAGGTCCCTCCCCATGCAGGCCAACGCCTACCAGGGTGGAGCTCTCTGGTCCTTTCTTCTGAGGGATGAAAGGCTCCACCTCAGCTGACAACTTCACATCCTAACATAAGAATTGAACAGCATTACCCATGATGCAACAGTAGCACAACATCATCAGCACCAGCACCCACCAGTTCCACAACAAACATTAGTAACAGGCTACTTTACAAACAAACATATTTGAAGCAGTCTTTTCTCCAACACAATAAATATATTCTTTAAAGGCTAAATCCTACTACTGACCCTCTTCTGTACTTTCCAGCATACCAACACAAGCTCAGAACATGTGGCTGACTGTAGCTCACAAAATGTTAAGAAGCTCCCATGACCACGACTGTTGAAGCAGAAAGCATTAGAGATGCAACAGTTTGCTGATGGTTTGGCATTCACATTCACAGTTCGGCGCATGTACCCGCACCATGGTTATCATTAGAAATACTAGTCATTGTGATACCTGCTTCAACCTTTTTTAGAATTTAGCTGGGAAACTGGACATACATTCATCTTCTGTATGGATGTCACCCACATGAGAGTTTCAGCCAATCAACAGCTAGTTAATGCTTTTGAAGTTGTTTCCACTTTGATAAGAAAAAACCAAACATGACGAGTAAAGAAAATGAATTTAATAATAATTAACTTTTATTGTACTTGCAAACATATACATGTCACAATGAAATTTAACCCATCCCCCTGGGGGGAGCAGGAGGCAGCCACACGTGGAGCTAGCGCTGATTGTCTTGCTAAAGGACACATCTGACTGTGCAGGACAAACCAGAGACTTCTGCATCCCAGCCTGAAGTTTTACCCATTGAACAACCAGGCAGCTAAAAAAAAATGTGTTTAAAATGGAATATGACTATTTAAGTATGTTGAATACAATCTGCACAGAACTGAAACCGTGTCTCTAAAACCACGATACAAACTGAACCAAGAGATGCTTATGCCCTTGCTTCCCTAGAACACATCATGACCCTGATTTGTCATCAACAGCCAGAACAGGAAGAGGGGGGGAAAAAAAAAAAACAAAGTGATGACTGGCAATGATGCATGGCTGCTAAGAGCACTTGCCAGTGAGAAATCCAAATGTTTGACATTTTTTAAGGAAGGTCACATGACAGCTGACATCGCCCTCAAGTAGACAAAGCAGCAGAGGACAGAGAGTGTACAACAGCTGAGATCAGCGCCAGCACTTGGGTTATGGTACACTGGGCCACAGACGGCTTTCTGTAACCAACCTTCAGACCAACTCGAGACAGCACTGGGTAATGTTTTACCATCACACTGACTTCACACACAGAACAGGCAAGATGGACCTCCTTTCATTCCCAATTCACCCACAGCACAGTTTCATGTCAAAGACCCTTCAGCTCTTTTCTACATTTTCTTTAGCAATTTTTATTTTTTATTTAAATTAAAAATATAAGAATGAAAATAAAATATCATTGTTAAAAATAAAACTGCTGAAGTGTCTGTCAGCACAGACACACTGGCAATCATTTACACAAGACAAAACCAGGTACAAAGTCTGCATCTCTGCCCAAGATAAACCATTTAACATTCTTAATGATGTGGAATCATGTTTAGTCAAGAATATTAACAAAGACATCTCATGCCACAGTGTACTGAAGCAACATGCAGTAGTCCACACGCTCAACGATTAGTTTAAATATACCCGTCTGGGAGGGGCAGGTACTGTTACACTGGTGTGTCACACAGATTATGTGTTGCTTCCAGCTTCAGGGAGATACACCAATCAGAGGACAAACTGTTGTGTTGGTGACAAGGAGTGCAATATAGCAACTGATTGTAAGAAACACAAGTCCTGTAGACATTACTGTTCATAACCATGGAAAAAGGAAAGCCTAGTTTGCACTAAGTCAGTTAATCAGGAGCTAGGTGGACAACCTGCAGGAAATCAACAGAACTAGGTCAGGGAAGACAAAATGGATTTGTGAAAGGAGGTCTGTGTATCTGCACGTATGCATGCATGTGTGCTTTTTCGTATGGGAATGAAACCTGAACAAAGCGATACACCTCTTCCTGAGCACAGTAACACAGCAAGCCTATTCACCTTACACCTCTGTGTAAAGACATTCACATCATAATAAATATCAAATCAGCCCAACAAAAGAGGCTTTACATTTTTTTCCAGCCAAACTGCTTATCAACCCTTTATTAGTGCCAGTACATCATAAAAGGGCTACAGACGTGCTGCTTCTCAGTAATAATATCACTTCAAACTTTACAGTCACTTTGTACATGTTTGTGAAAAGCTAAAGGCTTTCAGGACAAAGGCTGTTCTCCATGGTGACCACTTCTGCTACAGGGAGCCAAAGCTAAGTGAGCCAGGAACTGTGGGGGTGCCACCAAGTGCCAGCCATCATGACCACATCATGACCATATCATGATCACATCACACCCATTCAGCAGACAGGAAGTACCAGCCCTCAGTGCTGTTTGCAGTGAACAGAGTGTGTGGAGCATGCTGACCTTACACACCACTATCGCGCATGCTTGCACACTTCAAACCTTCAGCAGGTCACAACACAGATTCAGGCAAACTACAATTAGGCAAATTTTAAACAGCACTGTCATACGACTCCACTGTGGCAAGACTGACATTGGCTCTGACTGTGTGGACTTCGCATTCTCTCCTCTGTGCCTTTTCCCTGGGTAATTAAGCTTTTTAGGAGAAAAATCACCCATAGCAACTGACCTGTGACAGAAAAGTATCCTATCCATTTGTTACTTTGTACATTTCACCACAAAGGTCGAAAACCATGCAAGTCTACTTGCCAAAGGGATATTGGGAACTAAACAGAAGGACAGACTGATGTTTGGACATCATGCAGGTCACTTTCATGCACAGTTCCAGGAACAACACCCTCTTAAAAGAAAAAAAAAATAAAATAAAATGTTCCTGAGTAAGAACCAACATAAACCAAGAAAAAGGATGCAAAAGTGATGTCAAACAGCAGAAACAGTCAATTCAATCTTATCAGTAATTCTGCAGTATGGTACATATGAGAAATGGAAAGTGGCTCAGTGTAAAGAATAAAAATAAAAGATTAACAAACATGTAATTTAACAACAAAGGTACTAAGGTTTGAACTAAACAAAATAGTTTGTTGAAATTTTAGTACACACAGCATATCTTTTGAAATGCTGAGTGCTAAGGTATCCCTTGTCTTAAAAACGTAATAATGAAACTTGCCAGGATAACAGCAGCTACAGAACTGCCCATTATGCTGCTCTCATTTCAGCTAACATTAGCCTATTGTCCAAGCGTGCACAGCCAATGACAGCAGTGTGTGGCTGAGAAGGAGCGATTGTGCGTGTGCCGCTGAGCTCAGCCCCAGATGTGTAGAGGTCTGGAAATGCTGACACTGATCAGGACAAAGCGGGAGAAGTGCGCACAGGGTTACAGCACTCAGAAGGGAGAGAAGGGCTTGCTGTTCTCACAGTGTACACGCACACCCAGCCAAACATCCAAGGAAACGTCTCAACCATCACATTACAATCTGTCTCCCATTCAAACACATCCGTGTCATTTTGGTTAATGAACCACAGTTTTACTGTTCTTGACTCTCTGTTTAAAAAAAGAGACATGAGCAGAAGAAAAACAAAGAAGCAATGTGGCAAGATCCGTATAAATACATTGTCAACTTGCAAAACCAGGTCACCAATTCAAACCGTGTTCACATGTGCTTCCTGTGCAGGTTACATCATACAGTATACATGCAACTAAGGTGAACTGGCCACGCTAAACTGCTCCACGTGCCAGGCTGCGAACTTGACCATGCCCCACATTACTCTGCGTCCTGGGTGAACCCTCTGCCCTTTGGGTTAAGCACCACGCTCTTACAGCCTGCATCAGACAGATATCTTAGAATGACAACAACAACAACAACAACAAACATCAAATGAACACTTCATGGAAGATAATATTCAACTAAAGAACAGCTTTCCATAAAAAGTGCAAGTCGTACAATAAGTGTGTGAAAATCCTAAAAACATCCACATGGTTTGGACCACTTGATATACCACAATGAGCAACATTTTCCTATGAACCTGTTATATTACCAGTATCAATGTAAAACTTCAGCACACCACACTGGCAAATATCAAAGACCACAAAACATTAGGCTAACCCAGGGGTCGGCAACCCACGGATCTGAAGCCACATGCACCTCTTCCACCCTTCTGCAGTAGCATTCCCTGTAATGGTAGAGGGACGAAAAATGGGTCTTTTGGGCTGTTTTGACACTGAAGGGGTGCAGGATCTGGACAGTTCAGACAGCTGTAATGCTCCAGGGCTATGCTGACTGTGTCAAGGGGGACGAAAATGATCAAACATTTCAGAAAGTAAAAAAGCCATCTATGATATAATTTAAGATTAATCCAAACTACGTGTATGAGTAGCACTGTTTAATGCTGTTTAATGACAGCAGACTCTAGTAAATCCAACCGCGCATGTCACAACAGACTACACATTCGGGAAACGACAGTTCGTAACAGTAACGTGACAGACTACAAGTGTGCCATAACCTCAACTTTATTTCACATCAAAGGCGTTACCTCTGACAGGGAATTAAGGGAAGGAGAGCAGAAAAGCACCTGAACAGAAGTGTTATAAAATATTCAGAGTTTCTTCAAGGCAGTGCGACCAGAACACTTTCAAAATAATGAGCCGGGGAAATGGCACGCTACCCTCAAGGAAAGTTAGGGAAAAAAGGTAAAGAAAGGTAAGAGAGGTAAAGGAAGGCAAGAGAGACATTAACACACACTCAGCCACCTTGTATGGCGGCAGATACAGCTGATGAAAAGTGAGCGCGACAGTGACAGCGCGCGCTGAACGACAACACGAATAACGGACAACACGGGGGACATCACGCCGTCTCCTCAGGCGAACTTAACGTTTTGCAGCGACTGTACAGTTTAAAGGCCTAGCTGGCCTCACAGAGTACTGGCAGCAGATTAACCCGAGGGAGACTTTAAAATAATCCCGTTTACCTTACTGTCGCCACAGTCCATGGCGGAGTCACCGGCCTCACTGACAGTCGCTTCAAGTGCGCCGCGGACGTCAAGAGGATGTCGTTTTCTTCATGGTCACCGCTTCGGCGTCAGTGCACACCCTTTTCGTATCAGCCTCTCGGTTCCTGCAGTGGCTTCGTCTGTCTCTATGGTCAGAAAACAGAAAAACTGAGTCAATCGGGACGGAAGCCCTACTGGCCCAAAAACTGCGAACACCCGGTCTTATACGTCAGCGACTGTAGAGGCTTTGGAAACCCACGGTGGGCGGGGCTCGCTAAGCGCTGTCAGTGACGGCCTGTTGTGTAACTGCTGAGAGAGATGAAGGAACCGATGACAAGGTGGTAAAGATAGTTACTACCCCGACATTGTATGGTATATCCAGTCACTTTTATTAGTTTATCACTCCCACAGTGCAATGCATTTGTGTTCCAACCATTAATATAAACCAGCAATCAGGCGTGTGTGTGTGTGTGTGTGTGTGTGTGTGTGTGTGTGTGTGTGTGTGTGTGTGTGTGTGTGTGTGTGTGTGTGTGGGTGTGGGGTGTGGTGTGTGGTGTGGTATACATATATATATATGTGTGTGTGTGTAGGTACAGGGTAAATTATAAGGATGGCTCCTGGCTGTCCTGTACCACATGCCTATAGATATCCTGCACATATGTACTCAAAAAGAGGCTAAAAGTACACTCTTTTGAGAATTCACTAAGCTGTTATCTCATTATTCACATCTCTTCCCTCCATCAAGGACATTTTCACCACACACTTCACCCACAAGGCCACCGGTATCGAGGGTGACCCCACACAGCCATCACACAAACAGTTCAGTCTGCTGCCGTCTGGGAAAAGGTACCGGAGCATCCGGGCCCACATGGCCAGACTGTGTAACAGCTTCTTTTCCCAAGCCGTAAGACTCCTAAACTCTCACAGACTGGCCTGACGGACGAATCTCTCACACACACACTCACCAACACTGCACTGCTGCACTTCACGATCTTATACACAGCTCATCAAACTGTATACTTTACGCAGAACTGTGTCAGCGCTGTTCTCTCGGATGCGTTCACTTCCTGTTGCTTGCACTATGTATATAACTACTTGTCTTTGCACACTGTATATTCTGTTAGTAATTTTGTTCTTTGCACACCATATATTTTATTCGTAGTTTTGCGATGTCCTTTGTGTTGTGTAGCGCCTGGGGGAACATTGTTTCATTCATTGTGCATTATATCAACTGTATACAGCTGGAATGACAAAACCACTATCCTATTTGCAAAACCTTTGGTGTTTTACCAGCCTTAGCCCCTGTCTGGACAAACACAACCCCCAAGACAAACTCTTGTCAGCCTTGCTGACCCATATTCCAGTTATTAAAATTGCACTTAATCCCAGTGACTGAGAACATTGACCGATTGCACTTTGACAGATTGTTTTCTAACTGCTTCAGAATGACTTGGGCCTGTACATAGTTATGTAGCACTGAGTATTAATGCAAGAGCCAAGAGTATGTGAATAATATGTTGTAAGACTAATCAAAAACAGCACATTTGTGCTAAGAAGAGTGCTCTCTGCAGGCTGTGGTTAACAGTAAATTAGCATCATCTCTTGTGTACAGTACTTTTCCAGTAAATGTGAAATGCACTTTTAGTAAACATAGAATTTCAAGAGACAAATTCCATTCGTTCTCAGGTAAAACGTCCTGTCCAATAATAGCGCAGTGACAAGGCCACACCCCTTTTCTGTGCTGCATTGGCTCTTTATTAGCAGAAATATCACCACACGCATCATGTGACTCAACATCTGCCACATCCCCTTACACACAATAACAAACATCCTGCAAAGTACGGCAACTCAGGCAACACCTGCATGGACAGTGCTAAAACAGGTTTCCACTGCAGTTTATCGCACTATATCCACTTCAGGTGGAGTAAACCTGCAAATAAATGCATGTCTTCTGTGCAGTGAAAATGCAGACTCACTGCTTCATATCTCTGCTGTTACTCCATGGCCCAAGTCTCACATTATGTTTAAGCGCTTCGTGTCAGAACAGCATGCGAGTTTTGCTTTTTCTAGGGAACAATAAGTTGCCTGTCTTGATAGGCTGCAGGCACAAACACAAACCAGCCAATCAGGGAATCAGCTGTCAGGTTCCATTTGAGTTATGCACAGTAGAACTGCCTTTGCTATTGTCTGCCATTTGATATCAATGTGATTTGACCTTCACCGCTGCCTGTTGTGCAGCTGCGGGTCAAGCCAGCTTGCTAACAATGGCCTGGTTGAGTGAGTTCAGCTGATTTGTCCATTTGTCCAGCGCTGCATATCGAGCCCCTCCCCTTTTCTGATGATCCAGTTCCAGCAGCTTGTTGACTTGATCAATTCGGCCATGAATCGTGCTACAGGAAGAGGAGGACAGAAAGATGCTGAGAACTTCCACGAAAACTACCCCACAACTCACATATACATACCTCTGCAAAGTGACGAGTCTTTGAATGAAATCACAAAAGACATTATATGTAAAACTCCATTGAGAAAACCCACAAAACAATTGCCTTATATTTTCCATAATCAAACTAAACCCTCAATTTGCAATAAAAATTTGTTTTAGCTAGGCAATAAAAATACTAAAATGCATATTGTTTATTTTAAAACATTACTAACATTGTCCTGGGGTTTCTCTGATGTTCCAAGAAATTAGCATGTCAATAAAGTCAAATGCCTATGAACCAGCATTTTATCACGGTGCCAAAAAACATTTTACAAAACTTAAAAAAAATGATTAGTAAATAAATAAACTCACTTGTCCAATATGCACTGCACAAGCAAACTTTCTACATCTGCAACATCAATGTTTAACTCCTGAGGAAAGAAAAGCAACGTTTACAAAGGGAGAAACGCTGAAGCCAATCAACTAAATGGCCTGACACACTAAATAGAAACGTAGAGATCATCTTACCTTAGAGATGAACGGTATGTGTATTCTAGTGTAAGGCTTTATTAACTTGATGAGCACTTGTGTTCTGATATTCCGTAGCAGCTCTGCAAGACAGTTTTTAAAAACAGACAAGTGAGGAAAATGAAGAGCCCTCCCTCTCTGAAATATACAAATATATATATTTTTTAATAAATCAGCTTCAGTTTGTATAAACCTACCCTCAATGTGCTCCCTTATGAAGGGATCATCCATTATGTTACTGTGATTTGTTTTCAAAATTTTCTCAAATTCGGTGATGTCATTATTTTGATAGGCACTGGTGGAGAAAAAACATTTTTAAAACAAATACCTTTGCATTGTGTACAAATAACCAAATCTGTAATTTTTCATAAGCACAAGCATGTAATAAACTAGTTCCATATTTTTATTTACATCACTGAAGTGTCTGTTATGTTTAATGTTAACATTTTTATTTACATCACTGAAGTGTCTGTGCTGTTTAATATTAACATTTTATGGAAGTAAACCCAATATAAACAAACCCTAGAAGTTTGGGCACAGGCAAGACTTTAAGCACTTTTAAGCACATCCTGTTTGTCCAGGGATTAAATAAAAACACCAAGCAGAAACATCCTATTTCATTAGTGAACTTAAGAGTACTTACCTCACAAGATTTGTCATTGCAAGAATTTCTGGATCGTTTTTATAAGGTTTAGCCTGTACAGAAAAGAAATGCATATCTGTCAAGCTGAAATGAAAGAATATTACCAGGTTCAAAACTACGTTTTATCCTCCGTTACTTTAACCCTGCACCTCATATAGGTGTTAAAAAAGTTCAAGGAATTCTGTACGATGTAAAGTTTAGCCTGAGGATCAGCAGACATGTGAAGCAATAACATACTGACACTGAGTGAGAGGGTGAAGCAAACTAAAGGCCTGAAGGATCACAGGAAACCAGGGCGCCTCAGAATAAGGCTGATGAAACCAAGGCTGACACACATTCACATGAGGAGAAAGGACCAGGTGAAGGGGAATAAGGATGAGGGGGTCACCTCCTGAGAGTCAAACGGGTTAATGCCCGACTTCATCAGCATGTTGGCCAGAACCAAGTACTTCAGGCAGGTGGTTCTCCTGGGACTGCCTGACTCATCGTAGTTTTTGAACGCTTCAAAGAAGTCTGTGTGGGCCTTCTCAAACTCGCCCTCCCTCAGATGCATCTTCCCACCACACTCTGGGGAAAACACATGCAGAGGCTGGTTAGCAAAGGGTGTGCAGTGCCACAAACCGTCGCAGACGATCTGAACGTTGCCCAAGGACGGAGAGCGATGGTGTCTTCGTACAAGTGTACAGAAACAGACTTTTAAAAACTTTTTAGCTTTTCACTACACTAAAGCAGTCCTATGTCATTAAAAAAAATAACTATTCAAACATCCTGATGACATAAATATCCAACCACTCAGTCTACATCAACAATGTTAACAGCACAAGCAAACTTGTTAAAATGTTCTGAAACGCTCCATAGTGTCCCCTGCTGGTCAAAAGAAGTATTAACACAGGAAAAAGCAACAAGTTAAAAAATGGGCTACACCTGTATTCTCAAATGAAATGCTAACCCTGTGCTGATTTAGACTTCCGAATGTACATCTGAAGAGGTAAAGTACAAATGCTTAACAGTACACATGTGCAACCTGAGCACGTTTCACAAGCATTTCCGTGAATAAGGACAGTGTTTGTACCTCTTATCACACCCATAATAAGAGGGTGAGGGATTGCAGACTTGATGTGTAAAGACTGCTCATAAAGTGCTTTGAGTTTCTTGTTGTTCTTCTGCGCCGTGTACATCTGAATTTCAAGAGCGTAGATCTCCAGGAGCTGGGTTCCTTTCTTCAGATCATCCTCCCCATCATCAGTCTAGACAAGAGAAAGGACCTTCACCACCCAAGGGCACAGAATCTGCTAGGTCTGCCTACAGGGCAGCAGGGGGCGCAGTGGTCTGGCATGTTGACATGCTACTCTAATGTTTCAGACTCACATCTGGGAATGTGTCTTGCTGGAGAACCCCTAAGAACACCGATTCTCATCAACATCTCCATGCAAACAACCAGTTGTATAACCAGCCACAACTACCTGGGTGCTGTTTTGTATAAAATTCTCACTTGAGCAACAGAACATGAAGGTCAACACACATTTCAGACATGCATACCAGGGATGTAATGGTACATTGTGCCAAGGTGAAAAGCGATGCCAAACGAATGACGACGCACACCGTGGACATGACCATGATGTCATGCAGCTTGCTCGCTATTTTAATTACCAACACAAAGTATTAAACATACGTAGGCATTATTTTTCCCTCGATGGGGGGTTTGCATTCGAATTTTGTTTTGGACATTGTGAGATAATCAAACCGTATTGTGAGCCCAGTACATCACTGCATCCCTACTGAATACACACGGAAACGTACATGCATCTCATCTCCTTATTTTTTACCTGACAGGACTGGTGCAGCTGTCTGAGTATCTTCTGAAGTTTCCCAAACTCCTCTCGCTCCAAGTAAAGTTTCCCAAGCTAAAGTGGAGGAAAAAAAAGCTGATCTGACAATTTTGTTTGGAAATGCCATAGGGAGGGGAGGAAAACTCAATTTCTTACAAAAACCCACGATGGAGGCTCACAAACCTTAGTATTCGTTTTAAACCACAGTCTGTCATTCTTTGCATCCTTTAAAGCCTCCAGTGTGGTTTCATAAAACTCCTGTAGTAAGTCCATCTGTGGACAAAATGGTGTTATTACATCTCTGAAAATCTCACACACACTCCTCTTCATCAATCTCTCACACACACACACACACAAAAACTTTGACAAAACATGTCTCTAACAGCTTGTTTCTAACACTAAACATGTATATGGGCAATGGCCAATGGCTCAATGCAGAAGTCTCCCAGTTTGAATGCCAGCCCAGGCACCAGGTGTGTCCCTGAGCACGACATTCAGCACGAGCTCGCAGGGCACCAAATGATGGATGCCTGCTACTCTGCCAGGGGACGGGTTAAATCACAGGTGGGTATCATGGCCCTGGGGGGCTGCAGTGGGTGCAGGTTTCTGCTTCAGCCAATTTCTGCTTTTAATTGAACCTTAATGTCAAATATTATTGACATTTTTCATATCATTACAGGGTTAATCCAGAAATTCTCACCAAGCTTTATTTGTTTTTGATAAGAATTTAAAAGACATGACATAAACTCACTAATATTGCTATTTAATGTTTAACAGTTATGATATATTTTAATCCATTTATTGTGAATAATTACTTAAGTCACTGGTTCTGATTGAGCACTCTTTGTCATTAGCACCTTTTTCCTTTCTTCTGTGTAACTTATTTTCTCCATTAATTAAGACAACTGAGCACAGACAGATGCAGATGATCAAGAAGAGCGAAGATACGAAATGAAGTAATTGATATTGAGTATTCCAATTAAATTGAATAAATTGGTTGAAACAAAATCCTGGACCCATTGCAACCCCCCAGGACTGTGATCACCCACCCCTGGGTTAAATGAAGAGAACCAATGTTGTTGTAACATGCATGTGTCATTTGTGAGTCGCTTTGGACAAAGGCATCTGCTAAATTAATAAATGTAAACAACCAACATTTTAACAAAGCAGGGCATTTTGCCACTCAGGTGTGTTTCCTTCCTCTTGTTTACTTTGGAAACCACATTCGTGTTTAAAAGCCACATGCTGCTCTGAAAAACATTCACATTTTATATGGCCAATAGATACCCGTGTTGTAAGAAGACTGAGCCATTATGACCATCTCTAACATCACCACAACAACTGTGGTGTGGTCTTCACACACAGGACCAATTCTGCAACATTAAACCTCGACTCACACCTGTTTGGAAGTGGATATGTAATCGAGAATGGAATTGATAGATTTCTCCGAGTAATTTCTGGTGACGGCACTGCGGATGTACGTCAGCAGCTGTTTGTACCGGTCCATCATTTCAGGAAAGTTAGTCTGGAGGGAACAGAACAACCAATCAACATCTCCATTTCTCCACTGAAAAACATGGTAGTTTTTTCCAGTATGAAAGCTTGAGGGCATAAGAAACTTTCATTAATTTGGGATTCTAAATTACTTTCAATAATTTAGTAGGAGGAGTTTGCAGGAAAAGAAAAATAACACTAATATTACTCAAAAAAACTTCATAACTCCTAAATCATTATGAATTTCTGAAAGGCTATTTAAGCAAAACAATTTCACTTTTGAAAACAAATGTTCTTCGCATTATAGTTTACCAAAAAATAACTTCTGAAAATCAGACTCAAATATTGCGGACTTTCTTTAATCCCTTACTAGTTTGAAGTTTATCTTGATCATCTGTTTGAGCGCCTTAAAACCCCACTCTCCCTTCTCTCCTTCAAGCTCCAACACCTGTAAACCGAACAACACCAAATTAACAAGGCCATCACCGGTGTTATCCGGAGACGCAGAGTTAGACACGGGACGGTGTCCGACCTTCTGGAAGCTGTTAAGCGCTGCAGCGGGATCATCTTCCTTCAAAGCCTTGGAGTTGTAATACTGATTCTCTAAGTCAACGTTGGGTTCTGAGTTGCTGTCTTCCGAGTACTCCTCCAATAAAAGTGGAAAATATTCATTTAAAAAGCTCGATGAAATACAGCGTTTTAGTACGCCGGATTCCTTCCACCGTATTTTAGGCGGCAAAACATTAAGGACTTTCTTGCACCATAACGAGCAAAATATCGTACGGCTCGTTTGTTACAGTAATACGCGCATTTTACTGAGCGACGCACAAATTGCCACACACGGCGTAGGCCTTAACGCATACACCTTCACTACTTCATCTGATCGTGACCAGCTACATACGGTCGCATTTGCACGACTGAAAATAACAGTTTCATTGCAAGCACACACACTTTTACACATAGAAAAGAGTATTTATTCATTGCATTTTTTGGCAAAGTAGTGCGTTGACTTGTCTTTACATTTATTCAACAGAAACGTTACAAAACTGTGGTCTGTACATGACAAACTAGCACAGTAAATTATACCCAACTGTAAAGCAATACCATAACATCACTTAAGTCACGTCAATCGTAGTTTACCAGATCATAATCTTCTTCATCGTCGCACATAAAATCATCTTCCATGTCAGACATCTTGATCTGAGCGCCTTCGTGTCCCAGACTCCTTTGCGCGACACAATGCTTGACGTTGAGTTACGGAAGCCTATTAGTTAAATTAATGTTTATCGCGAACTGTAAATTAACCCACTTTACACCGCAAGTAAATTATAACTTGCCAAACATACCATTTTTTGTACGTACCGACCGATCTAAGATGACACGTAAAACAGAATGAAGTACGAACAATCCCATTTTAAAAGAAACAGTGCATTAATTTTATTACAGATAACTGGCACGTTTCGTGGATGCACAGGACTTTTATGTGTTGGATTTTTCACTACAGCTCATGCAGCAAATGTAAAACACCGTAATAACTATATGATGTGAAATTTGTATTTCAACTACTTTAACAGTGCATGGTCTGTACACAGAACCTTCTATCTGCTTGTCGATTCCAATTACAATTCCTTCACACCGTCTATCCATCCACCCATCCAATCGCTTTACCTAATTCAGGGTCGCAGGAGCCCGCCCCAGGAAGCACAGATCGCATGGCAGGGGCCACCCTGGGCAGGGCACCAAACTCTAATTAAAAATGAATAAAGCTTGCAGAGTTTCTGGGTTCACAGCAATTATAGAAAACGGCAATAATGTTCAACTGCCATTAAGGCTCAATTAAAAATAAACACTGGCAGAAGCAAAAATCAGCACGCGCTACGAGCATCCAGAACTGCGTTTACCTGCCTCTGACGTAAATTTAGGAACTCCTGTTCATTTGCTATCCACGATGTCATATCCCGACAGATGGCACTCTTACCTCGTGAATAGAACTTATGTGCACGTTTATTATTATTATTATTATTATTATTATTGTTGTTGTTGTTGTTGTTGTTGATTTTATTATGTTCATATATTTATTCTCAGCTCGATTCATACCTTGATCTATATTCTGTATTATTCATTCAGTTCATTCGTGCCATAATAGGTGGTATTTATCCATAGCTGGTACTTCGTGTATTTTATGTATATATGTACTGTTTAATGCACCTTGCACTACTTTGCACTTTCAGATTAGATGCCCAACTATTTTGTTGTACTTTTCAATTCAATTCATTTTTTATATAACGTCTTTCGCAACAAGTTGTCTCAAAGCACTTTATACGAAGAAATTTCAGTTGTTACAAAGACTTAACCGCGTGTGGATGACGGAAGTTAAAGGCAGGCGACAACAGAGGAGAGGAGCCAAAAACTCCAAAGTGTGGAGAAAAAAAATCTCTGGGGGCCCAAGGTCAACTGGCTGGCCAGCCCATTCTGGGCATGCTAACATTACAGAATAAACAAAATCACTGCAGAATAAAATAAGAACCTTACTTGTGCAATGACAATAAAGATGAATCTAATCCAGTTCTGTTTTTGACAAGCTTTTTTTACTGTTTGTGAATATTTTACAAACTCATTTTACGTATTTCAGTAGTAGATTTATTTTAAAACAACAGTATACTAGTCAAGTTTAATTTGTGTTCACAGTATATTTCATACTCAAGATAAACAGCATAAATATATATCATAACACATGTATGCGATATAGTCAGCATTTCTTGTCTTTATTTATTGATAAACTTTGCTTCCTCATGCATGTTCTTTATAGAATGCTGGAGTGTGTTTTATTCATCTCTAATCTTCAGCTATGCAGTGTTCAACTGCAGACAGAAAATGTAAGATTGCACAGTACTGTTTGCTTTGGGTCCAGTCAGACGGCCTGGTTATAGTAATGTTACTATGTAGGTCTGCAGAAATTCAACTTGAGGAATACTTGGCAGATACTCTTTTCATCTGAGAAAAAAAAAAATTCCTCAGAAACATCGCGTGATAAATCCAAAAGCCAAATACAGATTTCTGTTAACCCAGTGCATCAGGTTAAGTGTGAATAGGTTTCTTCTATGTTTATGCCTAAAACTTTGACACTACAACTGCATCAGATTAGTAGAAACATCATTTAAAACATTACTGTACTTTTAAACCAAATCATTCTTTAAAAAAGAACATTTTAATTACATGAGATTGGATTAACATGACCAAATAATCATATAAAAAGAAATGTCATCTGTGTTTATTACATGGTATAATGAGATGTACCAGTGTCAGCACTTCAAAGAAAAATAAACCAATGACACCCAGGGAAGATGAATATCCGCCCTTTTTAAATATGCACCTAGTGGTGTCTGACTGAGGGGAATTGTGGAAATGATTCCCCAGGGCCTGAACCCAGGAAGGGCCCTCCAACAGCCTAGAGGGGGTGCTAGAGAGTACAGATGCAAAGGGCCCAGAATTTGATCCTATGCCCCTGATCCACCCATTCACGTAAATGAGCAGTGATACATAGTCTGTCAATACGTATAGTGCCAAGGCTAAGGAAACCAAAATGACTGAAAAGCCCTTAAATTAAGTATAAATTACTGTAACCAGGAGAGTAGATTCAAAACCACAAACCTGGAGGTGTGAAGTCCAAACGCTATTCACCAAGTTACCTCAAAGCCATGAAACATAAATAAATAAATAAATATTTAAAATGAAGAAACTAGCTAAGGCTTGCAGTGTGCGATAAAACCGTGTCATGTTTTTATGTCGTAACCACATTGCTTGTACTGTCATTTATCAACCCAAACCCAAATGGACACATTGTTTTGGTCAGGTCCCCATTAACAGCGTTGTGTTTTCATCGCTGGACTACTCGAACCTGCTTGAAAGCTTCCTGCCATCTCGGGTCTGTCAAGCTCCCGAATGCCGAGGTTTCATCCAGACTTTGTCTCGATGCCGGCTGCATGGGAAAAAAAAGCTCGTGCGCGCACGGACGGATGCGCACAAAGAGGGGACCCCACGGAGGAAATGAACACCAGACAGAAGGACGTAGGAGAGCCATGCCCTGAAGGAAACACTGACATCCATTTCGCTTTTGCTAGTTTGACAATAACTTTCATTCCCAACATTGCACATTAATTACTTCAAACGTACAGATCACTACTTTAATTGGTTTTAGGAAATACCTTTAGTTCTTGACCATTGGTATCCATGTTAAGACGTACAGTATTAAAATATACCCACGTAGTGAATATATGATGTATGTTTGTTTTAGTAACGAATTTGCACACGGGTCATCCTTATGATGCATTCAGCAGTTTCTGATTTAGGCCTACAATGATTACACCGTAATTTTTGCTTTTGATTTTATCTCCACTTCATCATTGTCTGTCAACGAGTAGACGAGAAAAATATTTCCTGTAGTACGCCAATTTTTTTTCTTTTCTTGCAGTAATTGCATCCCTTTTTTCTACAATTAAGGATCATCGTGGATCTGTCTAATCAGATATAAAGTCAGAACGCTTCTGAAACATTAAACTGTATTATCCCAAACTGTTTTTTAAAGCGAAGACTTAGATATAACCACATTCGTAACAACGCCAAACATTAACATGGACTCAAAATGAAACTTGTCTCGTCGCAGTAATCAGCCTGTATAACCTTACATTTGGAGCATGATTTTTGGTTATATTATCATAACTACCCACAATGCCCTTTTAATGTCCTTAAGTAATCCCAAGTGCGGCTTTGAAGTCCGAACATTGTGTCATGACTCGTAAACATCATAGAGCCATCTCTTCAAGTGATATTGTCAGAAGTTATTTTGTAATTCATTCTCCAAAACCTTGCATATTAATATTATTCTCCTGTCAGGAGTTTATACACATGGCTTTATCTGCAGTTTAATTTTTCGTTGCCAAAAACTGTTTTATGAAGAACGTAATGACTGTAATACAGTTAAACTAATCTTGTTTTTGACAGTTACTTAAACATTACCAGAAACTTCTAAAAGACTCGTTTCAGAGATCTCCTTTAAGAGGTTTCTGTGTTTTTCACAGCATGTTACACGATTTTAAGTATCTCTAAAGGCGTTTTTCAATTAAACGCTCACGGAAAGCTCCACATTGGCCGCAGAATCGTGCCAGCTTTCGTTTAGGCTCGTATTTGCAGAGATGGACTGTTTTTTTATTATTATTATTCTTTGCCTCGGTCTGCGAACGATGCGTGCCTGAACATTTTGCTCTTGGCATTGTCTTATTTTTTTACAACATGTAAACGTTTTATACACCAATTTGGGTACACCTCGCAAGGAACGCACAGGCCGGTGCGGGCTCGCACGCAAAGTGCGCACGCAAATTGGCGAGCTGTGGCATATCATGCACATGTAATAGACCGCGGGTTTTGGGGGGGAGATATGAGGGTGGTTGAGACCAGCGGGCACCACCCAGCTCAGGTTACCACATTGACATGTGTAAGTGTACTCAGGACAAAAGCCTGATCAGTCCCCAGTGCGAGGTATTTAGCTCAGCGGGTTAATTCTCTTGTCTGGTAGATCTGGAGAGGTTCTCAGTGGTAATGCTTTGGGGCGAGGATGGAATGACGCCAAAAAGACTGTCTCAGGCAGCAGACCGTTCGTTACCGCAGAAGGAGACACCAACGTGACGCCAACCCTAGTGAGGCCACTGCAGGTTGTGGCTGCACAGATCTGAGCCCCAGCAGGGTCACCCCATTATACGACGATGACATCACCTGTCAGGACAAGCGTTTGGATGAGTAACATAGATACCTTTTTATATGCATAAAGACAGTCCCTAAAGACATCCCGCTTCTCAAAGATCAGCAATCCATAAAGGATCTGTGATCTGCTGAAACGCTGTTTTTAAATGTTAGCATTAATTAATGAATAAGAGTAAGCAACTCATTAGTTTTCATGACAAATACATATACAAAAAGCCTTTGCGTTGTAATGTGAGGTAGGTATATGTTAGTACCCAACACATCTCGGGGCAACCAGGCACAGTGCCAGCTGTGCGTAGTGTAAACAGTGTTTTGGGTTGTAACTTGTGATTCTCGTGTTATATGTGATTGATATTAACCCGCCGAGCATAGACATGGAAGCTAAAGGGCCGATACAGTGAGTGCTACCGCTGTTTGTCTTTGCGTAGTACAAAATGAAGCCACTTATTTGATGCAAAATTGAATGTGCATATTGCTAAAATGAGCAACCGCTGTAGTTTCATCACAGTATGTTCCTAAACAATAAAGGTCGTTAAAGATTAGTCCAAGAATCCATGTAATTCATGTGCCAGTGCAGGTGAAGGGAAAGAGATTAAAGAGAACTTTAAGTCAGGGGCAGAGTGTTCAAGCACACAGAGAAATAGGGCTGTCTGACCTAGAGAGAGGAAGGCTCTCTTTGGCCTAGAGAGAGGAAGACTCTGCTTTTCATTATATTCACAATGCACACCAAGAAGAGACAACCTTAAATAAATTAAAGCACTGTGGAAATTAATGAACACCACGGTCATACAAAGTACTTGACAAAGGTATGCAAAAGCATATTTCCACAGGAGTCAGTCTGTCTGTCACACACTACTTTAAAGACTTTAATGGGTCTAGAATTTTTAGGGTAAAGTAAGTATTGTCATATTTACATAATGACAGAATTGTCTGGGTAATTTAATGAAAATGTGTTTTTTTATTTTTGTTTTTCCAGTAACCATTTTTTTTAAGCTTTGTACCTTTTGATCATTATAGCAGAGCTATCTGAAAGGATCGAAGGAGTGGTGTATTTTGCACTTAATGGTTTGTTGATTTTATTTTTTAACCAGGACTACATGAGTCTGTGAGACTGGGAGTGAGGCTGTACCTGATGAAAGTAGATTTATGCATGAGGTCTTGGGTAATGGAGTCCTCGACAGGCAGAGCAGTTTGTATGACTGCAGACATGTGTGACACCGCTGTCACCACAGGGTCCTCTCTCAGCGTCGTTCCCCTTGGTCTTCTACATATGGCCATTTCTAGGTATAAACGATATAAGTGGTTAATTAGGACCCCCACACCAAAGTCTTTTAATTGTTCATGCACCCAACTATTTTGGGGTGAAGAACCAGGGTTTTGCTTAGGGCCCCAAGTGTCTTAGAAACTATCCTGTTTTTGCACATCTGTCTTCAGATAAAACACGGAGCTGTGTTATCTGCAGAAATTCTCATATAATAATACTAATGGGCATCAAGATGAGTCAGGAGGAAGAGCAGAAAGGTTTGGTGAAGGACTCTGTAGAGAGCAGCAAAAGGGACCACCTGCAGCTCTACCCTGCTAAGACGGAAGTATCTACATAATGCTATTAAATCATGGTGTCTCTCTATGTGGGGGTGTCTTGTCTATATGAAAGTCTGTTGCTGCTTTTTATATTCTGGTGACTGAGCCAAATTAATGAATTAATAAATCCAGGTTACCTCTGGATCAAGAACTATGTCCCCTCCCTTTCTCTGCGGTCCGCTAATGGGAATGCACCCCTGCTGAAGACTGGTAAACCCAGGCTCTTCTCATATCTAGCACCTGTATGGTGGAATGAGCTTCCTCTTGCTTTGAGGACTTCATCATCCCTGTCCACATTCCACAAGCAACTGAAGACACATCTCTTCAGGGAGCACCTCAGAACTTGAAACTTCACCTTTACCATCTATGCTTCCTTTTACTCCATTGTTGCAAGGCTGTGTGTTTGTACATGTTTTCGTAGTTTATACCTGACTGTACATTTCCCTTTACTAATATG
>JABJVR010049446.1:9100-21928 GCA_025773905.1 Chitala chitala | reverse complement strand
ATAAAGGACAGCAAGAAGGGTTCAAACATTTGCTGAGGAATCGTAGATGAATGAAACAATACAATGCAGTTTTGGGTGTTAATTTACTTACTTGAATTTAATTACTTGTCATGCTGAGGTTGCTAACCAGCTGTATCACTTATCTGTGCAAATACTACACCCACAGTCTATGCAGAGATTAAAATAGTAACTGTAAAAATCGTCATGGGAATTAATTTAAAATGACGTTAACAAATATAATTTCAGACAGTTTTTATGGATATTGTTTCATCTGTCTGCTTGGCAACATGTCCAGAATCGCCTGAAGAGAGATAAGCCTGCTAAGGTTTGCTATGCTCTCTCGCCATTCCACGCCAATTTATTATAACTGGGTAAGGCCGGAAATAGAACAGCGATAAGAGATATTGCATTATTAACATGCTCCTGAATGTCGGCAGAATCATGCTAATGGTGCCTCGGCAATAAGGAGGGCTCCTTCAAAGCGCATGGTGCAGAACCGCGGCAGGACGACATAAAGACGGAGGGATACTTCACGGATGAAGGGAAGGGCGAGTTGCGGCGGTGCGCTACTTCTGGTGATTTCGCTCACCGTAAAGTCATAGTGACTCCATCAGTTTAGTACATGAAGCACGTGACTGAATTATTAGACACGTTTTTTGAGCGTTTGTAATCCTGATTACTATAGCACAATAATGATTGTGCAGTTGACATGTGCCGGTAACACTTTGTTTTTGTCTGTTTGACTTGGATGAAAAGAATACTTTAAAGATCGATGATCTCTTATAGCATCATTAGGTGGGAAAGACCTGGAGGTTTAATCCTTAAATAAACTTTAAATTAAACTCTAAATAAACGTTTTTTTATTCTCTACTGCTTGGCAAGCTTCTAAAGGAGTGGACTCTAAATTCTGCTTCCCTAAAACACTGACAGCAGCATCTACTAAATCAGGATTAAACGTTTCCGAAGGTTGTAGATACAATGTCCGATTTACTGCCTCGTCCTTTAATAATCAGAATAAATGTTGTAATGAAAGATATTGTCTGTACTTTGTGTTGAACATACTAGAAAATTACAACTCCCGGTGCTTTTCATTTTCTGCGCACAGTAATATTCCAATCACTTGTTCATGTCACATCGCCTCTAACAATCACACATTAGAAACATTACGGTACTGTTCAAACTGGTTATAAAATGTATTTCATTAAATATTTCAGCAAGATTCACGAGAACAAGACGGAGTAAAATTACTTGTTGCCAGAATTAATAACCGCTGTGAATGCGTTCATATATCCTGAGCTACTGAGCTTTGGTAGGCTCAAAACGAATCACTCTTAAAGACTGTTGACTACTACAGCCTTACCTGAAAATAAAAAAAATAATAATAATAAATCATTATTAGTGCTGTCCTTGAAACCCAACTTATATTCTGTCCCCCCTCATTTTAATTGCAGGATTAAAATTGTGTTAAATATGTCAACTAAAATAAATGGTAGTTTCTGGCCTTTAAATTAGAGAGGAGCAATTCAGACTCCCGTGTTGCAGTCTGGCAACCATACTGTAAAACAAACCTTAAACACAGAGGTGCTTTTATAGATGAAATCACAGCTTTCCCAACTGCCCTTTTACCATTTAAGGCTGGAAGCATCAGATTCAGTCACAAACAATATTAAGGTAATAAACAGCTGGCACAAAATAAACCTTCAAGGTGAGTCATCGCTCTCCTTGGTCAAGAGAGCCTCTTTTAAGGCTTTTGTTTTACCAATTACATGAATGTGCAGGTCTGCAGTTTTCAATAACCATGGACTTCTAAATTACATTCTCATGTGGCACCTAGGCTAGTCTGCAGTGCGTGAAACACCAATGCGTTTGTTTAGAAAGACATGCGGCTAAATCACAACCTCATTTCTATGCCCCGAAAGTGCTGACATTCGTTTATTTCTGAGAGAAAAGTGGAACTTTACTTACAAGAGGTCAATTACTGAAGCCATCCCCCAGATCTCCATTGTAAGGACAAAACAGATGTAATAACAGTAGGCTACTGGTGTTTCTGGTAATCGAATTCTAATCTCACTTCTACCCGAGCTATTAATAATACAGCTGGGCACACATTATATAACACTAATTAAGGTGGGGGAAACGTTGCCTGCTTTCAGTGGAATACCAAGGACTAATAGAAACTAGACAAGTTTTCCTGTACAATGTTGAGAGCCTGAAAAAGGCAATAAAACCCGTTGTTGGATACGTCATTATTACCTCTGGGTATTTTGCTTCAGTGTCTCAGCATAAATGAAAAGAGTAATTAGACGTTCACACAGAGGGAAAGGCCAGTTTGCTGTCTAATTAATAATGAAGAATAAAAAATGTAGAACAAAAAATGTAGAATCATGTTTAGGTTAAAGTTCATACTGTGAAAATGCATTGAAAGGTATTGATGACCTTACAAATATGAACATTCCAGCTGTCTCACTGTCATAAACATAACACAAATGAAAGATTTTGAAAGCCTGACCTGGACACCATCAGATTTGAAACATGTGACTGAATGTGTCATTACGACCATTACGGCATAAAATCATATGCTGTGTTGAATATGGCAATCATCCTGACAATCTAATTCTTAACATATATAAGCAAACAGTCTCATACATCCTCCTATGTTTACAGAATAAGATTGTGCCCAATTGTTAGTGAAAGGCTAGTTGTGGCTGCGTTTTATGTTTGACATAAAACAACATAGCAGTTAAAAAAATGTTACTGAAAATCTTCAGGGTTATTGTTCAGGTGAGAAACAGTTTTTGCAACTTTGCACAAGGCACTGCACCCAAAATAGTGAAATAAAATGAGGAAACCTGTTTTTAGTAATAAAGTGTAAAACAAAATGCCATCTGATTGGGTTTAAAAAAAATCTGTCAAACAATTATAGAAATGGTACACTCTTAAAGTGTTAGTGTATAATGAAGGCCTGCTGACATTATAAACCAGTCTTACAGAACAAATTTGGATGAATTTTGCTGAAATGATCAGTAATAAGGACAGTAAGTTCACAGTGAAACAGGCTCTCACAGGACCCACTGTTGAATAGCAGTGCAGGTGTGTCACATAAAGTAATTTTACATTGCATGAGAGACTTGGAAAATAACAAATGCCACCATCACCAAAAAGTGCAGACTTTCATAAATAGGTGTCTGAGGAAAACCCTCCAGATCCACAGGTCATAAGTCATCGACAATACCAGTATGTGGCAGAGCAGCTATTGGTGAAGGAAAAACTGTAGGAAAAATGGTACACCATACAGTATGTAAACCAAGTGCTAACATCACCAGACAAGTGCTAACATGGAATCCCATAGGGAAGGCAGAAGAGAGACCTGCCTACAACACCTGGCAGTGCCACCTTCATGCTGACACCAGGTACGATGGGCCACACCTGGGGACAACTTGAAAGACTGGCACAAGATAGAGCCCTCTGGAGACTGGCTTTTGCTGGCCTTGTCTCAAGAGGGCTGATGGGACTAATTAACTGACTAAATTTCCACTGCGAACAAACATTTATGAATATACATTCATTGGCCATAACATTACAACCTCTGACAACTGACGTGAATAACATTGATTATCTCATTACAGTGGCACCTGGAAGTGGATGGGATATATTGAGCAAATAAACATTTTGTTCCTGAAGTTGATGTGCTGGAACCAGAAGAAAATGGGCAAGTGTAAGAATTTGAGCAACTTTGACAAGTCCCTGATGGCAGTGGCCTGTTTCAGCAGGACAGTTCACCCTGCTACACTGCAAAAATGGTTCAGAAATGGTTTGAGGAACACAACAAGTTCAAGGTGTTGACATGGCCTCTAAATTCAGACTTACCGTTTATATTCAGACTTACTGTTTATTTGTTTATGCTTTACTTGTATGACGTTGTGACAATTGTCAGACTTAATCGTGTGCACTTTGATGACAGAACAGTACTTACTGTTAGTTAGATTCTCTGACGCTGTTTGACCTTGTTTGTGACGTGCACATGTACTATTATTCAATGCAAGTCGCTTTGGAAAGGTGTCTGCTAAATGAACAATATGTAAATGTAAATTTTACAGATCTCAATCAAATCAAGTACCTGTGGAAAGTGCTGGAAAAACAAGTCCAATCCATTGAGGACCCACCTCACAATCTACAGGACTAAAAGGATCTGCTACTGACGGCTTGGAGCCAGATACCACAGCATACCTTCAGAAGTCTAGTGGAGTCCATGCCGTGACAGGTCTGGGCTGTTTTGGCAACAAAAGGGAGACCTACTCGGTACTAGGCGGGTGGTCATAATATTATTACTGATTGGTATATATGGACGGTGGCGGTATCCAACCATTTTCATGTACATTGTGACTTCTGCACTCCTCCATCTTAGAACTGTTGTTCTTCTTCACATAGAGAAGACATGCACCATCTTCCTAAAACTTAATTGGAGTTCAATTGTCCTCACATTAAGTAACCCTGCCCACTCCCAAGCTTAACCTACACTTAGGGAATTAAGAACATCTTGTAACAAGAGTTAGTTTTTGCAGAATGGGCCTCCCCAGTGCTTTGCACAAAATTTTCCGCTTATTTCTGACAGAAGGCAGGCGATACTAGTACGCCCCACCTCAAAGAGGGCTGCATCAGCTTCTGAAACTTTCAGAAGATGTTCTGTCAAACAGAGGCCAGTGACCCACTAACCACGACAATGTTCTGACAGCATTCCCTTCTGGTAGGAGGTATGACACAATATGCAAATGATAACATTTGCATATAGTGTCACGCCTCCAGTTAGAAGGGTATCGCATGACACTCCACAGATGCTTTTACTGAAACTGTACTCATTGTGAATTATAAAAGGTTCCCTCTTTCCTCTTGATTTCCTTTGTTCATGACTGTGAGAAGGGCTTGAACTCATTGGCTGGAACTGGGGGAGTGAGCAGTGGAAGACAGGGAAGAAGAGTGGATTGCAGGAGTACTTATTAGAAGACAGTGTATGGAGCTTTTTTGTGCCATTTCTACACTAAAGCAGAAAAAAAGAAAGAATGGGAACTGTTTAACTGGGCAAAGGTAAGTGAGGGGCTGTAACATAAAGTCTGGGTGTGCAGCACCCCACGTAAAAAATAAGAACTTACCGCAAGGAAATCAGGAACCGAGGGGGAAAATTTAGTGTAGTTTGTTTATGGAAGACATAATTGAACACCCTCTCTCCCAAGACAGACAGCTGTCAGGGCCCACTCTAGACACACATTTTCCTCATTGTTTCGCATTTAAAGCAAATCTGGGTACAAAAATGCAAAAATCTTTGCACAGAACATTGCAGAATAAATTATGACGATGTATCCAATCAATAGTAAAAAGCCCCATTATCCACGTTTTAGTGTGTGCTTGGCACAGTAAAACTGCGCACCTCAGCAGTTTTTATTTTGTATATTTCCAAGACTAGTTTAGACTGGCTTTGCAGAGTAGAAACAAAAAAACACAACAAATCACAGGATATCACAAGGTGCTGAGTATGTAAATCTAGCATTCATTATTATGAGACGTGCAGGCATCAGAGCTCAGGAGTTAGAAAAAACAGTACACATTCAGTCACATAGTGATGAGGCAAATATTTCAGACATTTCTGCATCATGTGTCAGCTCCAACGATGAGGAAACTACTGCTTCAGACCGGTACAGTTACCACTCCCAGCCGTGTTCTCCTGTTTACACGTAACAGTGATTCACAAAGGTGACATGTCTGCAGTGCTCTGAAAACTTTATGCAGCAAGGCCTTTTAGTCAGCATAAGTGACAAGAACATGTTTTCAAACTAAAAAAAGAGAAATAATCAGGCAAAATGCTGACTGTATTTTTTTTTTTTACAAAGTGCTTCCAGGAAAGTTGGCCTGAGCCAGTTTACCTTTCTAAAGACCCTTATTTGTTCAGGTTATTAAACAACTGGCATGTTATTAACTGCATCTAATTCTGTGGTGCCACAAAGTGAGCACATTCCTGCCTGATCCTGCCTGCACAGGACTGACGCAATGAGCTGCAAGACAAATTGAAAGTACATTCGATGTCCAATAGGTGCTTCTGCAGTCCCAGTCCAGACCGTTCAAACAGCATGTGTTTTGTCCGGCATGCCTGGGTGACAAGGGCCCACCAAACAATGGAAGCAAAAACAGCTATGGGCAGCCCCTGTGAAGCAGCCTTGTCAAAGGCTTGACCTGGCTTCTGTGCAGAGGAGACGTGATTTGGAGGAAGGGTCTGCGCTTTGGGGCATCAGAAAACAAAGCCCTGCTTCAGGACAGAGGCTCTTCACTCAATGGCACATTTGAAATTGATAAAACCACTAGTTGATGGCCATGAATGGGTTTCTCCTCTAACCTAAACCATCATTACCCAGCAGTCCTAATTATCCTATGAAATGACTCTTAACTTTTGTTCAAGTAAAATGAGCTTAGTTAGGTGGATATAGGGCTGTCAGGGAGTCTGAGCTGAACTTTCAGTGATGCTTATGTGTACATCCTTGAGGCTTGTTAAACTAACTTATATCAAGCAGTACAGTTTAACATGGACACATCTAGCACGGACACGTCTTCTTTCAGCCTAGCTCCTTCAGTTTGACAGAGACACAGCGCATTTGCGGTTTGGTGTTTTGTTAATAGTCACCCATGTGGCAGACCTCTAGCCCATAAAGAGCCACCGTGAGAAAGCACTGCTTTAATTTTTCAGTCTTCATTCATTTTCCCAGGAAGCCAGGCATCTCACACCTCCCCCTCCCAACAACGGAAGATGGAATAGTGTTGTTTGACTGACCTGTCTCCATAATTCATGTCCACCAGCTTCTCAGCTGCTCAGAGGTAGACACTTTGGACCTTAGTGATGCTGTGTTTTAATTATTGATTTTTGACAGCGTGCTTCAGTTTCAATCATATTTGTGTCTATAACTCCGCCCCCTCCTGAGGAAATTTATTTCCACTGGCTTTATATCAAAGACATTATATCACAGTTTGACTTGACATTTTAATCTTAAACTGTGTAAGAGCTTAGGCTCACATGCAAATGTTTTACAGATCAAGCAAAAGCAAATGTTTGAGGCAAATATTCCTAATGACTAATCCAATTACGGCTCATTGAACATCTGATGTTGCCTGCAGTCTGGAGTCATTTATATATGAAAATCAGCCTGCCGATTTGAATGTTACATCGCCAAAGCGTTAGCATGAAATAGGCTGCATTAAAACTCTACAGAGACAGCATGCAAATACATAGAATCACAGGTACACTGGGTAGAGGTGCTCTGAAGTTCAGAAAGAGCAATTCTACATATTTGTTTATTTGTTATTAAGCATATGCTGTTCATACATGAAAAATAACCTGAATGATAGCACTTCATATTTTGCACCTGTTGATGTCAGAGTGGATTCAGAAGAAAAGACAGAGGTGTAAGAGGTGACATTTGCTGAAATGGGGTGTCTTTTAACTCTAAATGCTACACCTTATTCTGATTTCAACCCTTGTTAAGCAAAAAGTTTCAAAACTGATTACACAAAAGGTGGACTTGAATTAATGCCATGATTGGTTGTTGTAATAGATGATGCAAAAGCCCACGGAGTTCAGACAGTTCATGCAGCTGTTCCACTTATTCATGCCATTCATAAATTGTCACATGTGGCATGACTGTATTCCAACAAGAGGTTGGCAGGCCACACAATAAGCCACAGGGGCCAGACAGAGCCAAGATCATATAGCCCCTCCTTATAACTGGCAATAGAACAACACATAACCATAGTTCATTCCCAACAAACATTCTTGCTGTGTACAAAGCTTGTTCTCTTTCTGTCGTAGTGTTTATGTTCAACGAATCACATGACGGTCAAAGTGGAGCCCGGCCCATGCACAGATTGACATGAAACAAGCGGAGGCCATATTTTTTTACATTTTGGGCATTTCTTAAACAGTCAGGAGCCAGACCCTATAAAGCATACATTATGCTCCAAGTCTAATAACATATTTCTGTCTCAGGGTTAATAGAAATGAGAGGGATCTCAGAAAGCACATTACACTGAAGTTGGGAAGCACTCGTAATTTTTGCTGCACGCTTTCAATGCGTTTTAATGCCACAGTTCACAACCTGGACCAAGCAAACTCATACTTTTTAGTATTGCTTAATCTTCCGATTTCAGGAAGGACAGTTTCACTGCCCCTTCTCCCTCCAATTCACATCTCGCTCAAAGAGCGTTGGCCGTACTGATCACCAGAGGGCAATTATCACAGCACTCTCATGTAGCGCTAAGGCTTATCACATCCGTGCCATCAGAATGTCAGCAGATCGTGCCTGGACCCCAGCAGGTTTGCATTGGGGGGGTTCTCTGCAGTTGGGAGGCATATGAAATAGGAGGGAGGGGGTCCTCTGCTCCACAGGATGCTGGCAGAAGAGTTTTACATTTATTTGGATGTGAGCAGCTAAACAGCAATGGCTAACCCACCTCTCATTTGCACTTGGGTACTCTCCACTAAAGGCTGCTTCAACCTCATGGCCATTACTAACAGACTGCATGTGGGTTTATGCTGAAAACCATATCATGAAATTCCTTGTCATGCTGCTGGGTGGCATATTGTAAGTCATTTTCATATGGACAGATAGACAAAAGAAGAACCATCTTGCACCCAACATCACAGGACTCCACAGAAACCTTCCACAGGAAGTATGTGGAATGAGTCTTGCATTGGGACATGAACACACACAAGCATGGATAACTAAATCGTAAATTGTTTAATTTCTGCGATTCTCACTTTGAGTAGAATAATAAGCACCACTCATACACAAGCTGAGACAGGACTACATTTGAACCCACAACCGCAGAGTTATCATGGGAAATTAAATATATTTTAAGTTTAACCAGTTTTTTTTAAGTTTGAATAGTCTTTAAGGTTATTCAATTTCTATATGTGGTGTGTATAAATAGCAGTATTTTTGTATCAAGACTGTCTTCAATGAAGCTACAAGCTTTATTTATAAATGTACTCTTTCACACACATTTTCAAACAACGTTCTGGAAGCAGGCCGTCCTCACTTAGGCCAATGTCATCATCACTTTAACACAGGACTTGTAATTGTGACAATTTGAGAAGGTGTTGTTATGAGTGTTACTCTGGGAAATTGCACTACATTGCATTCAGCTGTTCATCCTCAGAAGCCTGCCTGATTGAGTTTCCTTCTGTGATACAGGGCACCTACGTTCACAGTTTTGACAGCAGAGGTTAACAGAGGAGTCTGCTATGCTTTACGTATAATTGTTTAAACACACAAACAGAACTAAAAAAAAAAACAAAATTATTACATTTTAATCATAGAGAAATGCAAATGTAATGATGTTTTTATTAAAATAATCAAACTGAAATTCTGGCAGTTAATGTGGTTGCTGCACCACTTCCTAATATTAATAAGCAGATAATTCTATACTTGTCCCCTCGCATTTAATTTGTGCCACTGTTTGTTAGGGTTTTAGTGCGATCCAACGAGAAATTCACGTAACACTGTCAAGTTACGTGACAGACTATGTTAACCACTTCATACTTGTGTGATATTTATAGCAACAAATACATAGCAATTAAAGGTATCACGGTTATACTTGTAAAATGATCATTCAGGATGGTTTTTATAATCCTGCAACGTTCTAATTCAGTGGCCTGGTTCCCGTGTTTAAAATGACATTGTCCATACAGGATACAACTATTGTGCCTAAATGCTTCGAAATCTCTGAGTATACCAATACTTCTCCGAGAGACCGATGGCTCCTGGTACACGTCGGTGTCAATGCAGAGATACATCTAATTCCGCAGTGGCTTCCCTCCCTCATCTGGATGCATCATCTGTAGTCCCTCTCTTTCGGTGAACTGCGCAAGGCTATTAGATGCTAGAGTTATCGACAAACACTAGGGATTCGCCGCGGCAGATGACTTATGCACCTAATTGTTGTACGAGAGAACAAATTAACAATTAAATGAACTGGAATATCACGTTGAAGCAAGACGAAGTATCTTACAATTTGCTTTTATCTGCATTATTTCGTCAATGATAACGGTACAGATCCTTCAAAATGTGAACAATTTAACTAGACGTTGTACGATTTTATCCCACACAGAGTAATGTGGTGCAGCCCCCCTTTACTTTGGTGCAGTGCCTTTTTCATGATACGCGGATGGAAAGTTGAGTGAGAATCCTTTTCACCTTGTGTAAGGATAAGTTCGGGCTCAGCCCCGAAGACGGGCTGAAAAAACGCCGCTGTAGGTAATCTGCAGTGATACAGAATGTGCTTGGCACTGCATTTATTATGAGAGAGAAAGAAAAAACTGCTGAGTACTACAACCCAAACCCCTTGGAGTACTTTAGAGTGTTAATTAGAATATCTCCCGCTTTACCTGGACATCACACTGCCACGCGGAAAGTAAGAGACGGCTGAATTTCGTTTCCACTTCGTCCTCTGCGTTTTAAACGCAGTTCAGTTGATAATACTCATTTTTTCCGAGTAGTGACTGAGTTAACAGTTAATTGATTGGCCTGTATTGTACTACGATTTACTTTGATCGTGCTTCAAACGTGCTAATATCAAATGTTGTTGTTGCTGTCACGGGAAAAACAATACAGGCAGTTTCATGTTCCAGTTTGGTTTTCCAGTTACTGCCGCACATGCAAAAACAACGCTACGCAAACGCCTTACAGTGTAAAAACTACATTAGCATTATGAAAATATAACTGAAAGCCTAAACGTAATTACTGACCTATTGTACAGCTGAACTTGACTTGAAATACTAATTACAGCTATGCGTAGTGGTAATTTAAAGAAACACCTGTATTTTAATTCTAGTTTTTTTTTTTTTTTTTTTTTTTTTTTTTACTTCTTTGTAGTTTCTAAATATTATTTACGTCGTTGTTCTGTCGTGAGTAGCTCAAATGAAATGGGAAAAAACTCAGTATTCTTCCAGACGTTCAAACAGCACAATACAAACAAATAAATTATACAAAAACCACTCAAAACTACAAAGGAAATGATTGCTTCATGTGCCACCCGAATAAACGAAAGTGCTCTGTGTTGAGTGTAGCGAGTCATTTGTGCCCTAGGTCCTCAAGGTAACAAAAATAGTAATACATACCACCGATCTCAATTGCCGTGAAGTAGACGTGTTATAATCCCACAGAAATAAATGTTTCAGGCTTATTTATATTCACTAATGTAATCATTTCTATTATTAGTTTTTCTTAACACTTTCTTAACACAAAATGTCAGCAGATGTTCAAGTGGTATCAGTTGAAAGGGAACACTTTTATGCGCTATTTGTATTTGAATCTTACATTAGTTCACCATTATCTTTACACCACGGGAGTGCAAAGTCATTTATAATCTTAGGAGAGGCTAGATACTTGACATGTAATGTGACTGTGAAAGAAAATGTCTTATTTTATTTTAAAAGGAACTGTCATTGTCTCAAAGGTTGTGATTGTGTGAAAAGACTTCCTGCAGCTGGTTTAGACTAGGAACATAAGGCACATTGGAGATAATGCACAACCCCAATGCACCTCTTCCATCCCAGTGCAATAACAGTACTTGTGCAGAGATTGCATATTTCAAACACCTCACAAATTAGGGAAGCAGGAAAAAAGTGCTGTTGGCACTGCGTATTAGGGTCCACCTGAGAGCCACCCATTTATTCTCTGACACTCCCTCCTGACCTCTTACTGGATCCCCTTATGAATAAACACTAAGGTTTGATTTAAAAAGTGCTCAAACATGCTTGGTGCATCAGGTTCATCTACATATGAACCCTTACTTCATGTTTTTGCCCGCATATCCAGTGGTTCAAAAGGCAGGTACACATACATGCATAGTTATTCTAATACATATACATTGCCAATGTATATGTATTAGAATAACTAATTCTAATAAAAATAATTTGCATTGCCAAATCACTAACAGACATTACATCCTGCACGCAATTTTACAGGTTGCCATTTAGCTAATATATTGATGGTGTACAGTAAGTCCATATACGTACATCTAGAAGTCTCTCTTTTTGTTAATGGCAGTTAAATCATCAAGCCTTTGAAATGTTATTCAACTGTTTAATTAAAGGTAGCATTCACGGTATTGTATTTCTTACTGTGTATCGGTCCATATGTGTCATGCAAGGTCAAAGTAGTTTATCATCACTGCCAGTGAAAGGAGTTTACAATTAACTGGTTTAAGTGTTTATAAATAAAAAGGATACGCATAACTAATGATAATTAAAACTGCAATGTTCCAGGGTTTTCAATTAATATGCCATATTAAAGCATTTAAATTTAATTTGATTTCAATCAAAGCTGACCTTGATTATGTGCCAAGTCTTTAACCTCCTTTGCAGAAAAATCTGAAGCAGAGGCAAAATTTCCATTCTTTGTTAGCATATGGTGTCATTTATGTTAACTGTGCTCAAGCTAAACATCAGCATGACTAAATTATGAACCTAAAAAAAGTGTTTCTTAGGATGTTTTGTGCCTCTATCTAAATTTTTTCTGTGTGCCAAACAAGCCCATTTGACACATTAAAATTAGGACACAATGTGTAACTGTATAGGGTACAGTGCATACAGTAGGCCTACGCAGTGGGAACACAATGTGTAACTGTATAAGGTACAGTGCATACAGTAGGCCTACGCAGTGGGAACACAATGTGTAACTGTATAGGGTACAGTGCATACAGTAGGCCTACACAGTGGGAACACAATGTGTAACTGTATAAGGTACAGTGCATACAGTAGGCCTACGCAGTGGGAACACAATGTGTAAC
>JABJVR010049445.1:0-21928 GCA_025773905.1 Chitala chitala | reverse complement strand
ATTTTTCAAATTTTTTCATTATTTAATTTTTATTTTTTTTTTAAATTTTTTTTTAATTTCAATTAATAAAAAAATCAAAATTTAAAAAAAAAAAAAAAAAAAAAAAAAAAAAAAACCCCCATACACACAGGTCTTGGATGACTCACAAAAAATTGACCCAATAAGTAACAATTAATTCTGAAACCAACAACATGCTCATTTGCAAACTTCCAATGCAAAACCTAATTAAAGTAAAAATATGTGTAATTATCATTTTTGTGCTAAAGGCACATTAATTTCCCAGTTTGGCACTTCTTTGCTATAGAAATGAGTCAGTTTCACTGCAATATTTAAATGTGGTTGTGTTGTCCATATGCCAACAGCTTTAGAACCCCCCCCCCCAAAAAAAAAACACTAACAAAAAATGGTCATGTTAAAACTGGCTAATAGGGCCAGCTAAAACAGGCACCAACCTTTACACACGATCAAAACATTTTGAAAGTGAAACTTCTTTAAGCCAACATATGGGCATAGCCAAAACACTGTCACACCCATGTTCAAATTTCACCTCAAAACATAAATACAAAAAACAGCTTTTCATTCCATTTCAATATTATACTTAGTTGCAATCTAAGGGAATGTCTATGTTTGTGAAATTGATAAATTTGCAGCTAAACATTGGGTTGTATCCTGGATGTCCATTTCTGCAAGATCTGTATTAAAATTAAATATTGTATTATGCCTGCCACTTTGTGTTATTGACTAGGCATGTTTGTCATTGGGCTTATAACAAAAAAGTACATTGAAAAAATAAACCTTAACATATTTAAATTTCATATTATGGGTTCACAATTCTTTGCTTATGTAAAATTCATCATCAATACATAACAGTGATTGATAGATAAGCACCTGTCATTGTCCTAAAAACATAACGGAGATACAGTTGACATACACAATGTACATCGACTGTAATGTATGATAACTCTTAATTGACAGCTCCAAATTTTCGACTCCTCCTCCCAACATTAAACAAAAAGTTCACGGATCATTATGAATGGTGCTTAAAAAAAAAAAAAAATCAGCCACTTACACGTAGTCCACTTCCGGTAGCAAACTTGGCTTACACTGTGATGTTTACGGTAATGAATGAAGAAATAACTTTCCATCGTCTTACAGCAACATTCATACTTCACGCATAGCGCGTTGGTGAATGTTATGAAATGCATGTGGCGATGATGTGCGGGTCAACCACTGTTCATTTTTTGTGTGACGTGTAATTAATTTAACACCTACTACATCCCCAAGCCAGGGCACAAATAAAATCACGAATCGTACACTGCTTTTTTCCCTTACGCTGGAATGCACACATTTGCATGACATCCTCGGTTAGAAAATTAAAACGTGAATATTGCTTGCAAGTAACTGGGCCCATGACGATCATCATCACTATATATGACTGGTTTTAGAGCTATTACAATAAACGGGGTTGCAGCTAAACAGAGACACAACCGCTCGGCAAAAATACCTTCATCGTATTCTCATCAACATCAGCACCACAATCACCATCACAACCCCTGACTAGGCACACACTAGCTTAGCAAGCCAGCGAGCCGCTGAGCTCGACACACATGTGTGTGTCGGGTCGCTCACGGGGTCCCCTGGCGCCAAGTGCTCTGCTAACAGAAAACAATAAAACAGCGGTCCCGGCCTTTCACATATTCTCCTCTTATTCACCGGTTTTCCTAAATAAATGAAAGGAAATCCAATTCTGAATCGAACAACAACCAGGCAGCTGTGGCGGAATGTATCCTCGCCTTTTCTTTAGTCCGCACACCGGCCCCCATTCATCAGAACGGCTCTCCCAGTTACCTACTGTCCCTAGACCTGTGTGACAGGCCTACTCACTTACAGGACGACCACACTAGTTACATAGGCCCCTGCATTAAGTCAATTTCATTAAAAAGATGTCAGAATGCTTTACTAGCCTATTCACTGACGCATTTTCTTACCCTCTTCCTCCGCCGAAACTACCGTACGCGCGATCCCGGTCGTCATAGTTATCGTAATCCGCCATTGCAGTGATTGCCGTCTAAAGAGAAAGAAAGCAAGCAGTCGGGTCAGGAAGGACCCCTCCAATATAGGGTACTTCATGGGTGTCTATGTCATGCCTGATGTAAAACATGGGACGCGACACCGTATTTACTATTTTCAGGGACTGTAAAACGTATAAAGGTTCGCAATTGCTTTAAATTAGTTCGGCATGCACAACGAAAGAGTTGTTTGGCTGCTTAAATGAGAGAAAAACAACAGTCCTCAACAGGTTAGTATTTTTATTTATTTGGAACGTGTGTCGTCCGCACGATTTGTTTAATTTAATGGTATTAACGAATATTTAAATGCTTTTTAAGTCTTATTAAAAAACCTTACAAATATACAAGTGCTTGTAGGTAATAAAGTTGTTATTATATCCATGTTTCATTTCAGGTATTAAAAAGAGACATTCCGTGCTAAGGAATATAAATTATAAGGGGATCGCCTTGGTGCTTCTAGTGTACATACTAGTAAATTATTACAACAAATTAATCGCACACCTCTAACTTTCTCACCTGTTTACAACTTTTCATGTAAATAATTCAGCAGTGTGAACCTACCTATATTGGTTTTATTTCACGTGACGTGTAATTATGCAGATATTAAAACTGTCCACAAAAATAAAAACTACATAATTGTAAAACAGTGAAGTACAACTAGGCAGACACGTTCCAGTCCTTCATTCGTTACGTATAACGGTGTTTTAAAAACAGTTTTCGTACCTGGGTCGCCGCATCAGACCAAAGAAATGCCCAGTCCGTCACAGTTTATAAAATCAATTAATCTACAGCCATTTATAACCAATTTTGCCTGTTGTGAATATTTGTCATAAGAAGAAATGATATCAACATTTTTACAAAGTAAATTTTTACATACGTTTCACCTTATAGTCATATTTAATAGGTAGGCGTTTCAATAAAATGAGAGAATACCTTTTTAGGTTGGTTATCTCAGATTATTAACCTTTTGTGGTTTGTCTTTCCGTGTTGGTAACTCTGTACATGAACTTCATAAGTGTGGTAATTAATGTTATTGCAAGACACACGCACGCACATACGTGTGTGTGTGTGTGTGTGTGTGTGTGTGTGTGTGTGTGTGTGTGTGTGTGTGTGTGTGTGTGTGTAAGTCAAAGGCACCTTTATTGTCAGTTTTGCTGTTATGTACCAGACATAAGGAAGAATAAAAAATAATATTAATAAATCGAAAATTCGTTTCCCCCCCGACCCCAGGTGCAAAATGAAATTCGATAAAGTAGAATACAATAACAAATACAATAAATTGAAGCAGCAGAATCAGACAGAAGGTTTTTTTCAGTTACGGTAAATGGTATTGCATTAAGAAGTAGAGTGTTTTAGGTCAGATGTTTTTGGGGGGGCAGGGGAGATGGCACAGAGTTCAACTTCTTGACAGCCTGGTGGATGACACTGTTCATAAGTCTGGAGGAGCAGGAATGGATACTCTGCTACTTTCTTCCAGATGGGAGGAGGCTGAAGAAATTATGTGAGGGGTTGCTGTAGTCCCTCATGATGCTGGTTGCTTTTTGGGTGATGCGGGTGTCATGTATGTCCTGGAGGGAGGGAATTGAAACACCAATGATATTTTTTCAGCTGTGTTCACTATGCACCATAGGATCTGTTAGTTGTAGGCAGTTTATCTGCCATATCACATAGTGATACAGCTGGTCAAGATGCTCTCAGTGGTAAAAGGAGGACATGATGGGGGGGGGGGGGGTTATTGCCCACTTCAATTTGCAGAGGAAGTAGAGATGCTGCTGAGCTTTTTTTGGCAAGTAATGTGGAGTTGATTGTCCAGGAGAAGTCTTGACTGATATGCACCCCCAGAAATTTTGTGCTGCTCACTCTTCCCACAGAGGAACTGTTGATGGTCAGTGGGGGTTGGCGTGTGTGGCCTCTCTGAAAGTCAATAACAATTCTTTGTTCTTACTCACATTAAGGAGGAGATTGTCTCTGCACCACATAGTTGGGCAGCTGACCTCCTTCCTGTAGTTTGTCTTATCATTGCTGATTGTGTGTGCATATGTGTATACATATATATTAGCTTTGAATGTCTAAACCAGGAGTGTCAAAGTATGGTCCTGGAGGGCTGTAGTGGGTACAGGTTTTTTTTTTTTTCAGCCAGATTCTGCTGTTAATTGATCATTTCAAAAAAACATTATCAACGTTTTTGTACAATTACTGTATCAATCCAGAACTGCAAACAGTCTTAATATTTTAAAATAAGAGTTTTAAAAGCATGAAAACGACATACTGATATTGCTTTTTATATAATTTTTTTTAAAGTTATGGGATACCTTTAATCTTTAAATCAATTTCCTTAATGGTCACTTAAATCACTGCTTCTCATTAAGCATTCTTTGTCATTGGCACCTGTTTCTGCTGTTCATTAATACAGTGGTACCTCGATTTGCAAGATTAATTTGTTCCAGAAGGTTACTTGTAATGTGAAAAACTCATCTCGAAACAATTTTTCTCATAAAAAATAATGGAAATCCCATTAATCCGTTCCATACCCCCAAAAATATTTATATAAAAATCAGTTAATTTGGTATTTTATGCAAAATAATTTTCTTAAAAAATAACAATGCTCAATAATATAAAAGACAGATCAATGAAATTAGGTCATTTATGTTGACCGGCCATATATCCTTGCGAGATCAACCACACTTACGCCATGATCATGTTTTTCTATGATCTCCTTCTTAATTTCTATGGTAATTGTGTCCTTTTTAGTAGCACTATCCTTAGCAGCCATCTTCCTGGGTGGCATCGTGGCTTATGTAAATAAAGTTAACTTTATGTAAAAACACAAGTGAATGAGGACACGAGCATGCAGATGTTTACCTTACAAGAGTACATCACAGACTGAGAGCCAGCGAGCGGAAAGCGGGTGACCAGTCATCCCATGGTTTGCCGCCCACGCCTTGCTGGGACCAAAGCGTACCCAGGCTCTCATCCTCAGCTTGTTTAAACAGGTGCTCACCAGTCGCAGCCAATCGCTCATATATTGAGCGAGTTTTTACTCGTAATGGGAGTCTCGCTCATATTGGGCAAATCGATGATATGTGCATGTATACAGCTCTCGTAACTTGAGTATTTGCTCACAAGTTGGAGCATTTTTTAGCGAATATTTTCACTCCTATCTCGATTTACTCGCAACTGGGGGCACTCATATGTTGAAGTACCACCGTAATGGTTACTGGTTTGAGTTAAACATCACACTAAATTCATTCATTTTCCATACCTCTTATCCTGTGAAGGGTCATAGGAAGCCTGGAGCCCAACCCAGGAGACACAGGGCAGACACCAATCTACCTAACCCATATGTCTTTGGACTGTGGGAGAAAACCCATCAAGCACAGGGAGAACATACAGAACTCCATGCACACAGACCCAAGGCAAGAATCAAACCCCAGGCCTGGAGCTGTAAGGTGACAGTGCTAACCACCGTGCCACCCCACCACTCTAAACTATCCAGACATATTTTGCTCAGATTCTGTACTCATGGTGCCTTTGTGATATATGATTTATTTTTTTTGTTACAAATCTTAAAGCACAAGAGTCTCACTTTTAATTTTCTTTATAACTGTTTCCTTCTCTCACTTAAGGCAACTAAGTGTAGATAGATGGAAATGACCATGAAGAATGAAGAGAAGCAAGAATATAGTGATAATTTATATTTAATTAAGATAATGGTCAAATTAAAATTAATGAATGAATTGATTGGAGAAAAAATGTACCATTGCGACCATCCAGGACCCTACTTTGACACCCCTAATCTAAACTTTTTGTTGGTTACTGCAATACCGCGATCGAGCACTAGGTGGAAATACATACCCATGGCTGATTATGTCCTGAACGGCCTGTCTTTTGCGATGGTTCCAAAATAACCAGCGCTCAGTGACCTGGAAACCGCGCCATCAAATTTAGATTGGCCGATTTTAGAACTGACATCATCTAAACATTCTCATTACAACTTTATTTATCATTAGTTACATAAAAAGCATTACTGTATTATTATATACTGTATACATATGGCATAACATTATTTCAGATGTACTATGAAATTCAAATTAACTACTAGGATTTGTTCTTTGTTGTCCTATGAGCAAGACAAAACATCACAATATATATATATAAAAAAAAATCATTCATACAGTCATCTTAATTCACATATTGTTCGTCAAGCATAAATTAAAACATTTAAGGAAATAATTTAAAGGCTTGCGCAGAAATATCAATGGTATTTGTAGATATCCTTCTTTGTGTTGTTGTACAGTCAGGAATGTAAGTGGTTTTCACACAAGGCACTAATTGAAATCTAATATTATAAGCAAATGCAAATTACTCATTTGTCAGAGAGATAGCCATGGATATAGAGGTTGTTACTGTTACTTTAATCTATAAGTATATATGGATTGGCAGTGGGCAGCCATTATTTACAATATATAATCCATATATATATATATATATATATATATATATATATATATGGATTATGGATTATGGATTACATACTATATATATAGACACACTAATTTCAGCATGATAGTTTGAAAGCTAAATTCAGTTTTTGTATAAATATACAGTCTAAAACAATAGCATATATGTTGACCTGATCCATACCTTGAGATTTGTTCATTAGTGTGCATCAAAGATAGAAGGGGCATAGATTTTCAGAATTTTTGTGATTGGCAAGGAGGTGTTTTCCTACTGACAGGCAGAAATGAATGTGGTACCAGTACAAATATACTGGCAAATATACTGGCATAACCAACTATTGTGGCATTTCATTAAGACTTGATTCTCAGAAAAAACAGCAGATTTGGAAAAAAAACAAACTATTGCCTGAGTTTTGCTGCGAGGGTAGTCTTTCTCTTGGACCTGTCTTGCCCTGTTTAGGTTTTTATGGGACTAATATATAACTTGTTAGATTGAGCTAAATAGATATTTTAAGAAAATCACAGCAGTAAAATCACAACACATAGTCCAAGGCACCATCTGCTTCATAAAAGTGATATATGGACACATGGCCTTTACGTACCAACAGCAAATTGTGTGAAAGGTATCCATGTTGCACAATAAAAAGCCGTTACACATGAAGCACCCATTGTATGTGCTGTGTTGATTTCAGCAAAACACCCCAGTCACACATACAACCCTAAATAATAATAAAATACACAGAAAAAAACAATAAACACAAAGATACTTATTCAAATGACCAAGGAAATGCAATACTGTAGTATTTTTTAAACCATAATAACGGTAAGAATGACTAATGATTATTACATAATGTATTACAATGCAGAGATATGATATGAAAAAGTCAAATAGAAATACAAAGTCAGTACAATGATAAAATATAGTATTTTAATACACTGGATACAGTCCAAAAATTTCCTTGTGAGCATCTCATTTTCAAACCTCTTCAGCAGTAAAGAAATTCAGTTGCTTTAACTGTTGAGATTGCCTTTGGAGAAAAAAATATATTGCTTTTTGCAACTGGCAGTCAAAGCCTGAGCAACAGCAAAAGTTCAGTAAAAAAATATCTTAATCTGGAAATGTAGTAACTTCGAGCCCCAGTTTAACCCTGTCATATGTTTGCCTGTCCAGCATTTTTTGTCTGTCCCTGAAAACTATGGATTTAACATGTAACATACATAACCACCTGGATACTGCAGTTTATTTCTTTTATAAATCATAGAACTTGCTTAACATTGTACCAAGAATCTGAAACCTTGTAAACAATATAAAATGTAATAACACAAATGAAAATAATGACATAATTCAAATATTCTTGGATAAGCCATGCTCATCAATTTTACAGATCATTTATAGGATTTTAAAGTGAAATACTTGTAAAGTATTTTGGTATCAACTAAGAGCTCTTGACAGACTTTCCGATACAAGAAGCAATGGGTATGAAGCAATAGGGTCTTATATGGAGTTAAAATTGGCATGATGTGTAGTGCACTGTAGACTCCAAATGGTGAAATGCCAGTTGTTACATGCATTCATTCTCTCCACCCTGTGTTCTCTCCACTTAATGTCTCTAAACTAAATTTCCACGTTTGACAGTTGGTGTTCTTGTCATCTGCATGCTGTGCTAGAATGTACTTCAATGTCTCTGTGAGGCAACAGCCATTTTGAATGTGTATGCAGTTGATGTCAGTGCAGAAGAGAACATAATTATTCAGCAGTCTGTGCAGTGGAGGCTGTTGGGGGTTATACTCACAGCAGTGGTGATCTATGTTTTGCCCTATGCATATCTTATGTAAAAGAAACACAAACTGTTTGCTTTCATCTGCAGTTGAAGTTGTTTCCTTTGTACCATGATACTCTTTGGTTAATAGAAGGATGGATATAGGAGTGTGAATGTATTGAAGAATTCATTTAAAATGTTCAATTAGATTCATTCAGGTGGCATCTTTGCAAAATGATGTGTATTGTAAAGCCATATTTTTAAAAAATTGTATCTTGTAGTTATAAAAAAAAAAAAAACAATCAATGTACATCCATCATCTTAACCGCTTATTCCTGGTGAGGGTCACAGGGAAGCCTGGAGCCCATCCCAGAGCACATAGGGCGCAGGGCAGGGGACATCAACCCACCACAGGGCGCACACAAACACACAATGAGCAATTTGGACACACCAATCAACCTAGCCGGCATGTCTTTGGAAGGAAACCAGAGCACCCAGAGAAAACCCACCAACCACAGGGAGAACATGCAAACTCCATGCACACTGACCCAAGGCAGGAATTGAACCCCAGGCCCAGAGGTGCACGGCAACAGTGCTAACCACCGTGCCGCCCAATCAATGTACACTTTAGCTTTATTTAAGAAAGCGGCAAAGTTTGACTTTAGACAGAAGGCAGAATTAACTCAGTTAAAAGGAAAGATAAGTGAGAAGATACACTATGAGTTTAAACGTTAAATTACAATGAAAACAAAGATATACACTGGTCCTCCAGGACCAGGATTGAACAATCATAATGTAACAAAGTATCATGTAATTGGTAATTGGCCTAGTACTGTTTGTTAATGGAATAATTAATCATAATTAAGCTGAACTAATCTATTAGTAAGACATTTGAGCGCATTGAATACCTAATTCAATTTTAAAAACATTAAAATTAATTCTAAATGTTTGTATAAATAATGCACAGTGTACATCTGTCAGTATTAACTGTTGTTTAGCTAACAGTTCAGTCACATAAGTGACATCAGTGAACATGTTATTTGCCTGGCAACAATGAGTGTGGGTAATGTAGCCTCGATTATTCTTAAATATGAGTCTCAGGATGTGACAAATGTGTCTGACTCATAAATGTTCTTCCATGGACATCATCTTAAATCTTTTAGTCATTTGTTAATGTCAAAACACAAAGATGGAAGCAAATAAGGATGACATTCAATTTAAATTTTTCATGCTGAATGCCACCATTAATTAAATAATTAAAGCGCATTATAAAAATATTAGATTTTCTGCAAAGGTTTGGAACAGTTTTAAATTAAACATTTCAGAGAATAGTTTGACCATACAAATAGAAGACAAATTTTGCCATTCAACAATGATGCAAATATAAGTCATATAGTTTTAAATGCACATTGTGCAGTTCAACCCAAAGACCACCAATGCCAAAATAATGAAAATTAAACCAGCTGCACAGAATCCTCATTACTCCAGTTGCTACCATTTAATTAGGTCATGATTGTGAAATCATAGCACTTTTTATGTTTCTAAAAGCTTACATATGCAGTGAAAATTAGTTTATTTTGATATGGTTGTTTTTATATGTTTGATGTTGGTGCTTGCAATAGTTTTGATGGCTAACTACACTGAAATTATTTTTTTTTACCTTCTGCTGATGCTGTCCTATAATAATAATAATGATTATCAAGATTCATTAATTAAAAAACACATGTAATTTCAGAGACAAGCTGATGAAGCTCATTTGCATGTGAATCCTGTTGAACCTTTCCTGTTGGAAATACTGCACAGTTTTATATTGTGATTTCACTTTTTCAACATAAAAATCAAGTGATAGAAAATGAATTTAAATTTCAGATTTACACCTTTAGAATAATATGTACACATTTCCTTTATCAGTTCATTCACTAATTTAAATACATTTACTTCAATCATTCTACGAGTGCTTTTAGAATCTCAAGAATAAAGACAGTAGAGTGTATATACAGAAGTATACATTGACTTTGACATGACCACTGTGTTTTAATTTTTTTCTCTGTACTAAGTGGTGGCTGGTGCATTATAGTGGCAGTAATGTTGGATAGAGATATGCATAATGAAACAGAATACAATTGTTTTCAAAAAACAGGCCACTGAGACAAAGGCTTGAACCTTGCCATCATTACTGTCTGACCTTGAACAACATGCGATTTATAACAGTGAATGTTCACTGAATCTCTTTGTGTCCAGAAAGCAATAAGGGGGACATAGAAAAAATTTAGGAAATGGGAAAGTTGTTACTAGGATGTAAATGCCAAAGCATGTGCAACTTTTACGTGCAATTGTTCATGATGCCACACATGGCCACGCTGTCCTCGTGCCATCTAACTAGAGGATGTGTAAACACACAGGTGATGTTTCTCGACTTGTTGCTGTAGTAATGTGGCATGGGGTAGCCTCATCATTGCCATATGAGCTTTACATGTAGAAAACCCATTTGCCACTGCAGAAACCTGTGTGAAAATAATATATACAGTATGTATTGTTTGAGTGTGCAAGTGTGTGCACATGTGCCCGCAAGTGTGTATGTGTGTATGACAATCCATCTCAAACCCAAGACACATTTCACATATGTTCTTATGCACACCTACATTTGTTTCTGAAGCAATGCTGAATATGTCCCAGGGTCTCCATTTGGCTCCTATTTTTAACAAATGTGCCACCTGCTCACACATCTCATCAGCAATTTTGTGATCTTTTAATAAATCTACAGAAGGTATAAAAAAAAAAATAATGCACACTTTTGTTTATAGTTGTTTAGATTACAGCAACGCTTTACTCTCTGGAAGTACAAACTAAACACGTTACAGTGCATCCAAAACGCAGCTGCTAGAATTATTATTGGAAGCAGAAATTACGAAAGGATAAGTTCCATGCTATAATCGCTTCACTGGTTTCTTGTAGAGTACAGGACTTTCAAAGTTATGCTGTTAACATATAAGGCAGTCAAAGGCAAAGCACTGGTATATCTTACAGAGTTGATTAATAAATGTACTCCAAATCGTTCCCTAAAATCCCAGAATGCAGGCCTTCTTACCGTTCCATGCCTACATAAAAGTATTGGCACTAGAGCTTTTAGTTACAGAACCCCTAGTCTGTGGAATAGTCTGCCTGGTTACATATAGGATGCCAGATTTGTCTCAGTCTTGAAATCATCTTTAATTCATGGGACTGCTAGTGTTTGTATTATGTACTAACCCCTCTATGCAATCCATCTCTATCCATATGTGTACCCAGTGCCCAACTGAGCATCATCTGAGTGGGATGCCTTGTTAGAGCTGCTGATACCTAGTGTACCCCCTCGGATGAGGCCTTTGCCAAAGGGACGCCATGAGCCTGCTGAGAGCTACTCCAACACCTGGAGCAAAGAATGACTATATAGTGCTATTTACATTCATAGTGCTATTTACCTTATGAACTGTGTTGTCGGTAATGTTAGCATTCCAAGGAGGGGCTGGCCAGCCAGTCAACCTTGGGCCCCCTGATGTTTTTTTTCACCACACTGTGGAGATTTTTGGTTCCTCTCCTACATTGATATTTGGCTTCATATTTATCTTTAACCTTAATCATCTGCCTGCTGCTAATTCTGTATTAGCTGAAATTTCTTTCTGTAAAGCACTTTGAGACAAATTGTTGTGAAAGGCGCTATATCAGAATAAATTGAAATTAACTACCCCCAGCATATACTCATTAACTAAATTACATACATGTGCAAGAAAACACATAAATTCAACAATAATCACACATTACAGTAGGTTTACTTAAGTATCTTTAATGCTCCAAATATACTCAATGATTTTCAAACTTTTAAAAATGATGGTTGGCCCCATGAAAACAATTTAACAGTTGAGAATGTTAAATTTACAACCATAATATTTAAATAAAATTAACAGCTGTCTTTGGCTATTAATTTAATGATGTAAACAGCATATATAATCTCTTGAAGAGCATTAAAAAGTAAATAGCATGTCTGTTTTCAGACATCTCTTGCTACTGTTCTTTGCCTTCATAATTGAGGTTATTGTTTTACATATATTTTCGTATCTTGTCAACGCAAAACTTAAGTTTGAGTTGTATAAATCCTTTTAGAAGGAACTTTAATGATGGGACATTCACTACATGTTAAATTAATAAAGCACAAAGCAATGTGCTTCAAATGGTTCATTACCACTCATTGACGAAACTGTTCCATTGCCCATTTGACAATCATGTTTGAGAATATAGGTCTGTTACGCTTCTTATTACCGTGGAGATGATCGTTTAATTTTAGAACGTTTATATATACAGGTAAATTGAACTACTTGGATAAAACCAATGTGGGTCGAACTCTAATGTGTTGAATACTGACATGAAATACTGTGTATGGTGTGTTTCACTGGTGCTGACGCGTAATGAATTTGTCAGACACGTATTTAAAAGGCCTCGCAAATAATCTGATTTCAGCAAATTGAAATTATCGCTAACCTTCGTGACGAATGGATCCACGTTGTAAAACCTCAACAGATAACCGGTTGATCGCAATGTGGAAACTGAACACATGCTTGTGCTATGACTGATTTCAGTCCACTGCAGTTTGTGTGAAACGATCGCAATATTTGAAATGTGTTTGCTATTCGTTTAGCATTATGCGGAAAATCGAGGGGGAAATTGGGATCTACTCATCAACACGATAAACGTAAAAAAAAAATCATTTGAAAATTGATCAAGATTGTGAGCAACTGTTACCCTGAAAATTTGAATGACGGGAGAAATAATACGGACAAAATCACGTTTCTATACTTCTTTCGTTTTTGTTTCAGTTAGTTTTAAGGGCAAAGAAATGCAGGTAACAGAGGGACTTTTAAAATAGCATAATTTATTTTAGGCTGTGAAGTACAATAAAATACCAGTTTTAAAAAAGACAGTTATTGAAGCCAATATATAATCTAGTCAAATATAATTAAATAAGAGACTGAAAATAGGCAATATTGCAACATAATGTAAACTGAAATAGATATCTTATTCTGTATTCAGCATCGTGGTTGAAACAGCAAGTACGTACAGTACTTTCACAAACAACAAAATTGCACGTCAAATGTGGAGAAAGGCTGTAGAGGGACCAGGCGTATGGTGGTCTGGTCAGTAATTTTCTTGGACTCGGTAATTAAGTGCAAAGATAAGAGGAACTCCAACCAAAGTTTACTCCTCCCTTAAACGGTCGTTATTTGAAAGTTGACACCATAAGAATCCAGACCACTGAAAATGCATTAAAACAGGTTACTACATCATGGTCATTTCCCTGCATCTGGTTGAATTCAGCAGTGGCCATGAGTTGTTATTACTAAACTAAGCCACAAAAATACTTGGAAAAACAACGCAATATCAGAAGCAATAGTTCAGTGAAGGTAAAGGCGACGGTCTTCAATTCAGCAGCCGATAGCGCTGAACAAAAAACGTCATACAAAACTTTTGTGACCACTCCGGTACCCGATATCAGTGTCTTTTAAAAACTCGGCAATGATGTATAACCTATCATCCTATTAAAATGTAAGAAGCCAGCCGTGTACATTCCGCTTGCGCTGTAGGCTATTACAGTACATTCACCGCATTCTCACGTCAACAGCACTGAAAAGATAATAGTCTTCGTTGTCATTCAGCATTATTTACCCTACGCTGTATAATGTTTAATGAGCCACAGCCAACCGACCTACTATGTACACCTCATGAAGTAACTCGGTGCTTTTTGAGACTTTATAGTTCTTCCGTATCGTATTGCTTCTCCCAGGTAATCCATGAAACTATTTAAAGCTTACAATAGCTGTTCATGCGCAGTTAAAGTTGCACGTATATGCCCTCTATATATTTTAATTATACGAATATACATTATTTATTTACAGTGTTCATCTGTAGCAATATTTACATTATAAAGACAGTGTGTTGTTTTCCACCGTTTGGTCTTGCTCGTGTTCCGTGTGTCTTGTGGAAGCCTCTGAGATAGTATCTGGGATCGGTATGACACTGGAGTCGTCCGGAGACACCGCATTGTCATTTTTCTGGACTGCAGCTGGAGGTCTCTCCATGGTTTCTCTATGCACAGGACGAACCATCATGTACGATCTGGCTGGAGGTTTTCCTTTTGTTTTCGGGTTACAGTTGTCGCGTTCATATTCCTCTTGTGCTTTCTGTATCTTGCGCTTTTTCATCTTACTTTTATGAAAATGAAAGGTAGTTAGAGATACACATATGATTCCTACTATCACCCCGACCAGCACGAATAGAACCACGGTAGACGAGAAAGCCTGGAACAAGTGATCCACTCGATTAATGCAGGTTCCGTTGACTTGGGTAGTACCGTTTAAGGTACAGGCTGGTATTGAAAGCGCAAAACTGTCGGATGTCCTGGTACTCATTTAGTAGCCTTTAGAGATAAGAGTCTTTTATTCCGGGAGTATTTAACAAAATCAGACAGTTTCCTCGTGTTTCCCTTCAGTATGACAGCAGCTTTTGCAATAATTCCACTTCAACGAAATGCCTTGCGATTCCCACAGGAATTACCTAGAAAATTGAGGCAGCATATTACCGTAAACAATCATATTCTGACAACAAAATACGACATTTTGAATAGAAATTCATTACAAGTACAACAACTGCAAATTAAATTACGAAATGTATTAATTTCAGACACATCGAGATGCTTCATTTCGTGTATGTTCTATTACGGAAAATACCAATATATTTACTCCTTGACTTAGGTATGTTCATTTCATCTTTAATTTACGAGTATTTTATGTATCTCGAATAAAACCGATTGTTTGGCAAAAGTTAGCCCATAAATTAACAACTAGCCTAAATTCTGAATGCTGCACATGGTAAAACACGGTAATTTGTTTCAAAGCAAGGCAGCCGCACATCAGACGCAAGTGTCTGAAATAACGAGCTGACAACATTTGCGTGGACAACATTTACTTGGAACCGCAGCAATGTAGAAGATACGATGCAATTCTTTTCGCATTACGACGGGAAAGCCTACATCCATGCATGCACCCTATAAAAATCAAGCGTCCTGCCAAATTCCACGTTTGAACATAACGATTGTGTTTGTTAGGTGCATAGGGGCGTCGATGTGTCGCATTAAAAATATGAAATCAGTAAAGTAAAATAACTTACCTGGTTACGTTATTGGCTTCCAGTGGTGAATACCGGCGGGAGCGGCAGAATTCTGAGGGAAAAAGAAGCAATTTCGGAATCGCATATAGAAAGCAGCCAATCCCCACAGATCGCAATGACGTATTGTGTTTGATAATAGGAACGCTAAACCGTACCCACCAGCCCCCATTCAAACATTATTCTGCTTGACAATTGCTCTCATACTATTTTAGCATGTTTCGTGCTTGTGCAAGGACTGCTGTCAACACTTTGTAGTTATGTGACCGCATATACCGTTAAAATGCTTAAATAAGAGGGATACAGATTTGTTTAACGGTGCTTAATGTCCTCGACAGTATACTGAATGATAACTTGAATGAAGAGGCGAAGGAACACATTTTTTTAAAGATGAAGCTGGTCTTGCCCAAATCGGATTTGAAAACTCATCAAATGAATCGTATTACATACAGTAGTCAAATGCTGCATACATGTAGCTCAAAATCTACCGTGCAAACAACGAATGCATGCACTATCCTTAGTAAGCTATCATTACAACAGTATCGGTGGAAAACGTTTGTCTTTGGATTTGCATTTCTAAGTTTAGGTAATTTTAAAGATACGTTAAAGTGAACACGACATACATTATATGTGTACTGTGTAATGTGATCGTGACAACGGCTGGGCTTCATGTTTAGACCAAAATAATTTCTCAAAGCACAATGAAAACACATAAAAAGGCGTTTTTGATTGTAAATAAGACGGTATTATGAATATTGTTAATGTATGCTGTATGCAGTATTACATATTTTTACAGTTTATTAAGTCATATGCATAGTTGTCAGTCCTTTTTAACCAGTTTAGCTGGAACAACAAGCGAATGGATCCGTTGTTACACGTAATGAAAGTACACGACTTGAAGTCTGAATCTTGGTTTATACTCTCCTTTGGCGGTACCTATATACTTGTACTACACACATTTAAAAGCGCGTGACAGAATACTACGAATAAAAAAACTAACAATACTGGCAGACTGTGTACTCACACTTAACAGAATAAAAAGCTGATGCAAAGGCAGCCATACCAGGAATAAAACTTGTATTCTTGAACTACATTCACACATTAAACTAAAACTACCACTGAAATGAATAAATCAACCAAATTAAAATAGTCTCAGGGTGATTCCCATAAACGGACAGAAAGAAAATATCGGTGCCCCCCACACTGAAGCGCTTACGTTTTATGTAACCAGTTTTAGAACGTGCACTAAACCTTTATCAGATTCACATTTTTCAGTTTTGCAGTGCCATATTTGAAAGAAAATGTCTTGCAGCAAAATAAACTCATCTTGTTTAATTCAATATGAAAACATTTAAAACTGGAAGAACACGCTTTCATTTCACATTGATAGATTTTAATTAAATAACACTGGAAAATTGGTTTGCATGGGGGTGGTGTAGTTAAGTGTTTTATTAAAATACATCCTGCTAATTAACTACTTCCCATTAATGAAGAATAATGAGTAATTTATAACCAATGTATTCAGTTAAACTCTTACTAAACATCAACGTTAACCTCAAAGATGAAAGTGCAATTTGAGAGGATACTGTTTAAAACATCAGTTTGGGACTCGCTTGGAGGTGACGGCATCTCTTGTTTCAAGAGAATTCAATTTCGATGGTAATTCCAAAAAAAGCGCCATCGATGCCTCCGCAGTGTTCTTCAGAATAACGGCACGAGCAACTGAAGTAGCCTGTTTCATCAGCCAAAGTAGTGCTTACAGATATTAGAACAGGTACCTACAGTATTACAAGATAATTTTGGTAGGGCCTCAAAAGTAAAAAAAGCACATAAGGTGTGACGTCTCAAGTTGCAGACATTGGGCTCTCCCAAATAAAAGGCACGAAGAGTGCTGTAACACGTTAAATAACATTATGTTTTAGTAAATGAAATAAAAGCACTCATTCCATTTGAATCACTTAGTACAGACTCAACAATAGCAACAGTCCAGTCTTCACAGTCTTTTAGTCGTTTCTGATTCTAAGTAGTATTAGGATATGAATATAGTTTCGCAGTCGTATAGTTTTAATTTGCGTGAAAAAACAGTTTTGTTGGCACTAAGAAACTGGAGTAAATTCGTCCCATACATGTAGATAACGGAAGTTTTTTATTTTTTATTTTTAATAACTACGATATTTTTGTTTTGGCAGGGCAACCAGTAACGACAGCTACCTCTGTTTGAATTGCGTGGCAAGACCTATTTATAGCTCACTTTCAGTTTTGGTTTTCCGCACGTTCACACTTTGAATAGCGGCTGGTATTAATATGCTTTCAAAACTCTGTATAAAATGACAAGGCTGTACTTATGTCTTTGTTCATTATTATTAACGTAACACACTCGCACATAGTCTTGTAGTACCGTAAATGTATAAGACGCGAGAATGAAAACAGAACAGAGAAAAACTGTACTAAACCTCTGTTTGAACATCTGTTACAACTTCCATCAGACTGAGGAAGCCTTTTGGTAAAAGGTGAAACGTTTCTGCGTAAACGAGAAGGAAGTCCAGTTGACATGAGTAAACTTCCAGATCTGTTACATCTGTTGCGTACTCAGCGTCGGCATTCTCTCTGTAGTCTACACACATTACCAAAATACATCACTCTGTAAAAGTCCTGCTTCCAATACATTTAACAGGTATGTTGCTATATAAAATCAGAAATAACTGTCGACCAACAATCAAAAAAGAAAAAAAGGCCTGTTTGATGACACATTCTTGTCAATCAAAATGCTGGATCTGTCAGCTTTAAAAATGCTGAGCAGTCTTGGTTCCGTTCATCAGGGTGCATTGAGCTGTTTGATTAGTGTGCAAACAAGGCAATTAAACACATAGTGCTGATAGATGACTTTGAATTCAGATAGCTGAAAACCACCTGTTTTCACAAACATATGCACAAACTGCTGCAGCTTATCCTTATAGCTATATCCATTATCATATAACGGGCCAGGAAGTAATTTTTTTGATACTTATCAAAAACAACTGTGATGTTACTTTTGACAGATGTTATTAGGAAATTTTCAACAATATTTACAACAAATGTTTTTCATTATACCTTGGCCAATGCACTCATTTGTTCATTTGTTTGTTCGTTTTCTTTCTTTCTTTCTTTCTTTCTTCAACATACTTATACAAAGTTAGCACTCAGGACACTTGGAGCCTCTCCCAGGTAACACAGAGCACATGGAAGGATACATGGTGTTAGTGGGACCAGCAGGGGGTGCTCACCCTGCAGTCTGTGAGGGTTCTAACAACCCAGTACAGTAATGTCCATGTCTCAATGACGTACAATGTACTGTAAAGAATGACCTTTAAATGATGTAAAACCTGACTATTCGTGTTCATTAAAGATCTCTGGGTGTTTGCCATAAAGAGTAGGGGTGCTCCCTCGTGTCTCGTCTAGATTTACCTCATGGGCTTTATTAGTCATGGCCTCCTAATACTCTCCATGTGTGAACTGGCTGTATCACTCTGTCCTCCCCACCTATAGCTGGTGTGTACTGACCTTTCAGTTGCATCATCCAGGTGGATGCTGTACAATAGTGGTGGTGGAGAAGAGTCTCCATTCAGTTGTAAAGCACTTTGGGTGTCTTGAAAATTTTTTTTTATACAAGTGTATATTATTATATTGTTGTTGTTGTTGTTGTTATTATATTTACTAACTTCTGTCTGCAATCTTTCTTTGTTCATATGTGTACTTGGTGTCCACTTGTGGGCCATCTGAGCGGGATGCCTTGTTAGAGCTGCTGACACCTAGTGTTTTCCACCTCAGATGAGGCCTTCACCCAAGGGATGCCAAGAGCCTGCTGAGAGTTAGTCCAACATGTGGGGCACAGAAGGACTATATAGTGCTGTTTACATTCATAGTCTCCATTATAAAATATGTAGTCTATAATGTCAGTATGCCCAGAAGGGGCTGGGTAGCCAATCAACGAGCTTGGGCCCCCAGAGGGTTTTTTCTCCACATTGTGGAGGTTTTGGTTCCTCTCCTCTGTTGTTGTCCGGCTTTATCCTTATGTTTATCTATTATTAATGTATCTATTCTGTACTATCTGCACTTTCTTCTATAAAGCACTTTGAGGCACCTCATTATGAAAGGCGCTATATAATAATTAATGGAATTATTATTATAACACATTAACAAAATCTCATTTCAGGCTTCATAACTGATCTGAAGAGCAGCATGGTGACTCAGTGGGTAGCACTGTTGCCACACATCTCCATAGTTTCCATGGTTGTGGGTTTGAATGTGGCTGTCAGCGTTGTGTGTCTGTCACATTTGCATGTTCTCCCCATGGTTCCATGGGCTTTCTCCAGGTTTCCTTATTACCTACTGAGAGTGTGTCCTGCAATGGGTTGACACCCTGTCTGAAGTGTCCCTTACCTTGCACTCTGGGATAGGCTCCAGGCTACCTGTAACTTCAAGCAGGATTATCAACTTAGTAATGGATGGATGGAAAGAGTCTTTGGATTCTTGGAGGAAATTGTAGCCCCCAGAATGAATTCACTTTGCACACTGTATCTAAATTTGTGATTGATGACTGAAAACCTTGCTGTTTAGCCAATAAATGAATAAACAAACAAAAAGAGAAAATTACTGTTTTCCTGGAGTGTTGTGTAATTAGCTGTCAGGAGTCTGGGCTGAGACTAGAGTTTCACCAGGTGCTTTGAAATGTGCCCAGTGCATAAATGTATTTAGGGGGTTATGCCTTCAATACCCAATCAAAAGGCAGTGCTTCTGACTGACTGATCAGTGTCCAAATGGTAACATGGCTTAGGTTTATGGAATGACAATGCCCTCAGGATACAGGAGGTTCAAATCAGTTGCGGACTTTAGAGATGCAAGAAGGCTGAGGAGAAACTGAGATCCTGAGTTGGTGCCATGACAGTTAAAATGCCAATGTGCATTAAAAAAAAATGTGTCATTCAAAAAACCTGTCAGCCTGGTCAGTGGCACAGAGAAAAGACTTTTTATATCCCGTTTTCCAGAATCTTGTTAAGAACTGCTGATGGAAGCGCTTCCCTGGTAAGACTCTAGAAACATCCTATAATGTCATGGCCATCAGACACAGATTGTGCAATTTCACTTATATAGGTAAACTCTTTACATGAACACACATTTCATTATTCAGAAAATTGATGCAATTAAAATTTATGGCCCTGTACATTTAATTATTCATAACATTAATGTAATTAAAATTTATGGCATTGTTAGAATTTATCTCTATGTCTGAATCAAATATTAATTATATGCAGATAGAACTACTCCACTGTTACAAATAACCCCACAAGTCATGGCTTGGCATATGATTTCTAAATTCTAATGAAGACCTCATTAATAATTTGTTTATGGAAATATATTTCAAATTAGGCTGAGGCAATATTCCACAGAGTAAGTTCATTCAGAACATATGGGAAAAGCAGACAATATGTGTTACTCTTGATATTGTGTGTGTCTAGCTGTTGTTTATGCTATTTGTCGCTACATTTGAGCGCTCTGACAAAGGATATCGATGCACGTAACTGAGACGGTATAATGGAGTGCAGTTTCAGGGAGCTGAGTCACAAAAGGCAGAGCTCTTGTACAATCGTTTTCTGTCTAAAAGTTAACACGTTTCTCGTTGCATAACAGGCATAGATGGAATAACGTACAGTTTGAGAGCACTTGATTTTGGGCATTACAAAATGTCACTAACATTTTATTACTCATCGTTTGAAATCAGCACAAACAGGTACTTCTAACTTGGAAAAATTAACCCGTTAGCTGAAAATTTGCTTATGTGTTCTGGATTTCTTTTTTCTGGAAAAATATATCGGTCCTCAGGTGGTCTGTTTTTCAGAAGAAGAGGCTATTAGTGGCCTCACTGGGCCAAATCAATAAATAGTCCAGAGAGTGACTCTGATATGTAATATAAGAACTGAATTGCTCATTGACAGAAATACTTTTCATGCTGTGGTACATGTTTTCAAAATGAGAACATTCTGTCTCGGGTGACCATGTTTGTCAGATGCAGTGACAAGGAACACATCCATCCATCCATTATCTTAACCGCTTATTCCTGGTGAGGGTCGTGGGGAAACCTGGAGCCCATCCCAGAGTACATAGGGCGCAGGGCAGGGGACACCCAGGGCGGGGCACCAACCCACCACAGGGCACGCACACGCACTACGGGCAATTTGGACACACCAATCAACCTAACCCGCATGTCTGTGGACGGAAACCGGAGCACCCGGAGAAAACCCACCAAGCACAGGGAGAACATGCAAACTCCAATCATACCCCAGGCCTGGTAGACAATTAAATAACCAAAACCCAGAATAGCTGACAACTTTATGAATGCTTTTTTTTCTTTCCACTGTTGTACATTTGGTTGTTTGCTTTCTACATTATAAACTGACAGACCACAGTA
>JABJVR010049444.1:0-21934 GCA_025773905.1 Chitala chitala | reverse complement strand
GTGCTCTGGGATGGGCTCCAGGTTTCCCTGCGACCCTCACCAGGAATAAGCAGTTAAGATAATGGATGGATGGATGAATTGAATAAAGGCAGCAAATACCAGTAAGTTGACTATACAAAACCAGTGACTTTGAAAATAAAACACACACAAAGCTACTAATCTGAATGCCTTTTTCTGACAACTCTAATCACACCAGCCTTTTGAGTCGATTCACAAACAGGACAAGCTTGCTGAGCACTCGGACATCATGATGTGTCACAGATGATGTGAAGATGTTAAAGACAAAGGAAAGCAAGTGCGTTGTCTGTCCATCTGTAACATCCCCTCCTCTCTATAACACCTCCTCTTTTCCTATCTGTACTAGTCAGTCTCTGGCTGCCACATTTCACAGACTACCAAGAGCTTTGTAGAGCCCTGTGGAAGCCAGACAGTGTGGAAGTGAGGGCTGGCCTTGGCTGCTGTAATTTCTGCTCTCTCCAGAGTACATGTGGGCTGGCCAGCATACACCTTAGACATGCAGTCATTCTAAGGATTGGCTGAGACTGCAGTTGGCACAGACAGGCTGACAAAGGGGATTCATTTCATCAGCGTTTTGATGGTGAATCTGTAGCAGCACAGGTAGCGAGTTTAAAACCCAAACCTCCCCCATGTTCATAGTTAAACTCTTTACAGCACAAATGGTTTTGAATCAAAGTGTCTCACAATAACAGCATAAAAACTACATGAAAAGAGAAAGTCAAAGACTCATTCTTCCAACATCCAGAAGCAGCATTAATTTCATGACTTACATATCATTGTTTTACCTGCAGAGTGATTTAACCTGAGGTGCAAAGAAGGTTTTTTAATACAACTTGCAGTACGGTTAAATTTATAAGCCTCTCTGGAATAAGGGTACATTTGTGAACACGTGTCTGCCATTTAAAGTTATTACAGGATCACAACTTTTGTCAGGAAGACAAAAACAAGAATATAACAATTATTACATATGCAGAATAAAGTCAGGCACAATACGCACAACACAAAACATTTAAAATTCATACTACATCGTTTTAACACTGAGCAATGACACATAACATTGTGTCATTGTCAAAGTGATTTGAAGATCAATGTTATGTGCTCATGTTAGATAGTTTATCAGTACAGTACAGCAGAAGAGTGCTGCTGTGCAAATAAGTTACTGATTATATTTATTCACAGGATCTTCTATTTATCATGAATGTGCAATTATTACCACATTTAAAATACATACCATGGGACTGCCCAACCCCTTCCTAACAGAGCAGAAAAACCAGATTATGTCAAACAGGGTCAAAAAATGTAAGGATCTCAGTTTATCTTTGAGCTTCCGATGCTTTTATATAATTGTACATTAATGTCTACCCAGGACCAAATGTGCTCCATTAATATCAAGTGGCATATACCTTCACCTTGGGCTGCAAAATGTAAGAGAGGAGAAAACATAAATCAAAATGGATTGATGCCTGTTTAATTGGAGAAAAAAAAGGTATTCCAGTTTAAAACCAGAAAAATCTTCTGTTTTATGAGAATTTGAGAAGACTGTTGTGTTGCTATTTGACGTTCTAGTCCAATCTTATCCTGCTTCACACAGCATCACAGGATGGAATTAAATTAAAGGAGGAACTGAAGTCCAAATTCCAATTCCATTATCTGGTGTGATGTCTACAGACAGAGCGCAAAGGGATACCTGAATAATGGAATCCTCAAAATTGCTTTGTCCTGTTTTATTTTTGCCTTGAACTAAAAAGAATCAAGTTTTGTGAAAGGAAAAAAATCTCAGAGGATGTAAAGGTGGAAGAAACTAGCACAAAGTAATTTTTTAAAATAATCAATCACTGAGATATCCATACTATGAATAACTGAGCAGGAACATGCATGGCCTGGTTCTCATTTTCCAGGGCAGAGAGTGTCTAACTGACACCCTGCCTATCCCCCCATACCTATATTTCCTTTACACACAGATACACACATACAGCACTGGCAAAAACACAGAAGCAGGCGCGGATCAGGGTGCAAACTATGTCTGCCTGTGACAGGCATAGGGGTGGGGTTGTTGAGGGGTAAATAAAACCAGCAGTGCCTGTCCCACTTGGGCTGTGAGCTCCAGCGAGCAGTAAAGAGGAGAGCTGGGGTTAGAGAGGTGTAGGTAAGATGGATTGCTCAGGGAATGTGAGAACTGCATGCATAGCAGGTCACTCTTGAAACAGCACATAAAGGATCCATAAACCCACAGGACAGCCACTGTCCACACATCTCTCTACATATGCATTTATCTGTCTAAACAATTCACTTTTTTTCCTTTACATGTTAGCATTAGAAAAAACTAAGAAAAGCTTAGAAATTTTACAGGAGTTATTAACATTAGCATAATGTTGCTGTTTCATATCTATGGTGAAACTGCTATTTGGCAACTTTTTAATGAAATGACAAGCTTTTATAATGAAGCAGTGAGATCATTCCAGCAGCCTGTGAAAAGTCCTTGAGTATCACAACAGCACTATACAAAATGCTGTAAACATACACTGGTCATGTGAGCCATAATGATGTGCCAGTGGAAACTGGTGTAAAGAGTCAGCTCCTGCCTTCATCAGCCAGTTCAAGCCACAATGTTTAATCAGGCCATTAATGCTATGAAATTAAATTCTCATTCTGATGGCTAATTCTACATATTTAGCACATAGTATGACTATAATACATCCACAAGTTGTTGTATGGTGTATGATAAATGCACTGTCACAACAAGATTCTGCAGTAGTTAAAATGCTGGACTTGCAACCAAAAGGTCACAGGTCACAGCTCCAGAAAGAAGGCTGTGCTTGTGCCCTTGAAAAGTCTTTGACTAAAGTTGTTCAGGTATACTGGATATGTAAAAATGCAGAGGTTAGCATGTGCCGGTGACTATGTTTAAATGATGAAGAGCTACGGGCTGCTCTGTGATTGATTAAAGTCCTCCAGCCACTGAGCAAACGTCCTGTAGGACTGGATAAACTCAGGCCAGACAGCAATAACAACAATAATAAAAGTAATGGCTATTTTGCTGTTAACTGTGAGTGGCTTAATCCGCCGCTGCTGCTGACGTTGCCTTTGGTGCAGGAAGCTCGCCCCTGTATCAAAACTGAAAACAATAATGGCCTCCCTCATTAGCAGGTGATTGCTTTCCTGAGTGGAGCAACGAAGGCCCCTCCCGTTCTGGCAGAAGCAGGTTCCGATACGTTGCTGAGCTCCAGAGGACAATTTGTGGGTAATTACTCTGTCTGCGTGGACCCTGACAGGGCTAAGCAACTTTTAAGTCATGAGCGAATATGTGATGGTGAACTGAGTGCCAAAAGGCAGCATGAGAGGACAATGGAAAGCAGGCCATTATTGTCACATTACCCAAAATGCCGAGCGCACTTTGACAAAATGAGTCCCGCTATGGTTTCTTTTATAGCGATCTATATCGCCTGTCACTTTCGTTTATGAACCAGGAAAGGAAATGCATTACCTCTTCCCACCATGTGAACCATTTTAACACCACAGCATATAATGTGGAAATTTCAGAGTGTGATAATTTGGGAAATGCATTTCATGAAAAATTTCTTATTAACCTGATGCTTACACGAATAGAGAGAGAGAGAGTTGTGGTATATAAACAATCTTTTATAAGGTTTAATGTCTTCTTAAGTCAGCTTGGGATACTGTTCTTTGATGTCTACCAATAGATATCCCCTAGCTGTCTTCCCTGTTTTGCCATGACTACACAAGCAGGCCTTAATGTCAGGGGTTAGGTCTGACATTAAGGTAACATGGGGTTTGTTGTGTGGTTGGATTACTGTTCCGTGTTTGATGTCTGTTACCATTGGAGCATTTACCTGCTATGGGAAAGAAGATACTATACATTGTTTCAAAATTATATAAATTATGGAACCTTTTCTCTTTGCATATACATAGTATTTTGTTAATCTTTAGAAGATGTCCAATCAGCAAAGACAGACCCTACTCCATCCTCAGTCTGATTAAATTTAACATGAAGACTATTTACTATAAAAAGAAACCAGCTCTTCTCTTCCCAGCTACAACATGCTGTCCACATCTGTTCCCTGTAGGCTACAAGCACTTTTCATTGGACACCTCATGGTCACAGGTCCAGCCCTCCTGACACATTTATACTTTACCATATGAATTTTGTACAGAAGTATAGAAGAATGAGGCAATGATATCATATAACTGGGAAAACTGGGTGAGAGACCTGTGTGTGCTGAAAAGTTAGGAGTGTGGGAGATGGCAGGGCACAATGGGAGGTGATGTAGCATGACATTACAGCAAACCTAGAAGGTGAACAAATGAATCCGCATGTTAACAGACTTAAACGACAGGCAGTTTCATGTATAAGACTCCAGACATGTCACTGCCAGGCTGTCTGCTCAAGTGCCTGAGAGGTCCTGCTTTTTTAACCTTCACATTCAAATTTAATTTGAAATGCTTCAGTGTCAATATCTATCCATCTGAATAAATTAGTTTTGTGTCCATGTCTGCTTAAAACATTTAAGTAACACATCAACCTCAATGTGTACATGCACAGACACTGAGTGGGTGTCCCGCACTTAAAAATCAAAGAAAGAGCCACTTCCGCCACTGGACAAGACTATGCTTCTGGCTAGGACAGGACTGAACCTGCCATTGTACCCCAGGCATCATAACAATGTATCCACCTCCAGTTTATTTGAGATGCCCTGTGCTGAACTCTGTGCAACACTCCCCAGAATCCCCAGTGTTCCCACGCGTGACTTGATAGCGGCACGTAAACTAGCATGCATAATCACTCAGGAGGTCTCTCAAGCTGATATTTACAGCTTCAGTTGCTGAGGCTACACAGGGAATATTAATATTAAAGCTACCCTACGCAAACTTCCTCTTCACCATCCATTTCTGTCTCTCCCACATTCTGTATAATGCATCTGCTCCATATCTTACTTTTCCATTGAAACCTTCACTCAGGAAAAAGTGTTATTAATCTGTCAAAGTGCATGGAATAACAGTCTTGCCTATACAAAATTTTTATTGTAACAGAGAATTGAAGTCACCTTGAATAAAGGTGTCAGTTAAGTAAAGATATAGTAGGTTAATATAACAGTATAGTACTAACATGACATGAAATACAAAAAAAATCCACACGCTGGAAACTGTATAAAAATGCACAACAGACAAAGCCCTCTGCTACCATCTAGTGGGTATTCTTTTTTTTTTCAGAAAAAAAAAAAAAAAAAACATTTGACTCTACGACTCATAAATGCAACAGTACAGTTCCCGTTTTATGAACTTCTTCAAATGAACGCGATGGTTTTAGTGGCTTCATCGTCATTCTACACTTCATCATCTTGCCATTGTTTGGTCCTTTGAAGCCCCCTTGTGTACAGTTTAATGGGTCCGTTATGACCGGTTTATTTGTTAAATAGGCCACTAATTTTATTTGCAAAAAAAATCCTGGATAGTGTGACTGGCTTTCAAAAGCGGGCTTGATTTGCCTCCATTCTGTCTTAGATGCAGTTCCACAGAGAATTGTGTATTTGCTCCCATTCTAATTACTGTTCCTGACCCAAATAATCTGCATTAGCAGTTAATTAAATTTGCTATTTATACTTGTGTATTTCTGATATAAAGGTACTAAAGTATAGCTTTTAAAATATACAGATAAAAGTTAAGTGTATTGACAGCATATACAATATGTGCTTGATTGTAACAAAATTATACATAATTATAAAATGGGGCTAATTACTTGATTATAAAAGGAGACTGAGCAAAAACTGGTATACAAGCAGTCCATCAGAAGTACAGTTACCCTCTCCAGCCCTGCTCTGGGTCAGCATGTTGGACAGGGCAGACCACTGCTGTGTTATTTGCAATACAGGCACACGCTGGCTTCATACTTTTGTTTAGCTGATATATGAGATAATGCTGTCCTGAAGATTCATGCACCAACCATCCACTGACCTCCTGTTATGAGGCCCCAAAGGTCAGCAGCCATGGTACTACTGCACTTTCACTGAAAATTAAAATACGCAGCTCAAAAAAACTGGCACTAATGCCCAAATAAATTCAGGCTAACAAATACCACATGCCATTCCTGGTTTAAATGAAACATTACAACATTTCAAAGAAAATCTAGTTATGACAGATGTCAGTCATCTTCTATAGTGCTTCATCCTGTTAAGAGTCGCGGGGAAGCTTGGAGCCCATCCCAGAACACAGAGGGAGCAGGGCGGGGTGCCAACCCCCCGCAGGCCCCACATACACACACACACACACACACACACACACACACACACACACACACACTACGGACAATTTGGAGACACCAATCAACCTAACCCACATGTCTTTGGACTGTGGGAGGAAACCGGAGAACGCAGAGAAAACCCACCTATCAAGAAAATATTTAATAATGCTAACATTTATTCACCACATTCAGCATTGTGTTTCAAAACCAAAACTAGAACTGTCACAAATTTTCATGTAAAGTATAACAACAACAACAATAACAATAATAATAATAATAATAATAAAATACTGTATACAAAAATAGTACAATAATGCAAGGTAGATTTAGAAAAGAAAAAAATACTGATCACTTACAGTTTCTCCCCCTCTGTGGCCTTAGTGTCATGCACCAAGTATACAGTTCCAAAACTGCCCCTGCCCAGCCTCTTCTGCACATGATATCTTTTGGCTATGAGGTCAACAGCATCAGATAGTTCTGGCTGACCAACAGACCGGGGCTCCAGTTCCAGGAACTTAGGCATCTTGCAGGATCCACGAAGTCTTTTTGATCAAACATTGATGTGACCTATTAGCAATGGAACATAGCACTGGATAAATGGAGTGCTACCATAGATGTTTCCAAAGGACAGGGACCGTTTGTGTGTGCTACAACATTCACTGTAGTGTTATTGTAATATATGTAACTGACCAAGGGATCTGGCAGGTTTTGAACCCGTGTCATTGCCACCCAGCTCCACTATATATAAGATTAACCTGCTGCGCTAAAGACTCAACTCTCGAGCTCTGGGAGCTAATCGAACTCTTGTCTCGACCCAAGGGGTGACGTCACCTTCAATGCAACCGACCCGCTGTCTTGTGCAATGATCGCTGCACTATATTAGATAAATTTTATTGTTGCATCTGAAATTAATCCATATAAAGCTGTTATGATAACAACAACCACAACAGAAATAGAAATGGCATAGAAATTGCATTTTATAAAGATTCTTGAGCCCAACAGAGCAGATGTTTTCTAAATGTACCGACAGACACAATAACCTATTTCACGTTACGGTTGAATTGGTTTTGAAATCACATATTAATTAGCGTTAATTCAGTTTCCAGGAAGGGAAAATAAAAATAAAAACAAAACGAAGCGTACACCCACTCACCTTAGTCTTAAAACTGGGGCCAGCCTTTCGGGGTAGCCCACCTTATTGGGTCTTGTACAGTTGAACTGTGTACATGTGTCTCTATGGCAACGGGAAGATTGGTAGGTGGTAGTAAACGCACCAATCTCTCGATCAGCAAATTTTCATTTTAATAAGAGCGATTTTGCGAAAAACCTCGTGACTATTTACTGATAATGGTCGATAAAACAAAATGTACAACTTCGAAGTTTATTTCATCATATATTCTCTTGATTTAAAAATAAAATTTTTGTAAACTTATTACGAATCAAAACGCATCTTTCCGACATATCCAGTAGGTGGGGCTCTATTTTGACATATCGCAGCAATGGGTTCTGAAAGGCACGTGCCCTTCTCGTATGATCTGTAACATATGGCTCTTTAATGGCACCGTCAGGAGGGTATTAAAAGTACACTATTGTCAATTTACTAAATATTTTCATAAAGTTTTTTTTTTTCTTCAAATTTTCATTACTTTGTTGTGTTATGTGTGGGCAAAGCTACCTAACTACATTTCCCACAAGGCGCTGCAAGCGGACATTACGACATCCTTAACTTCCGTGACTTCCCGAAGGAGTGCAAATGGGAGATGACACAAGCGCAAATGGTACAGTGAGAAAAACAACCGGAACTCCCGTAGAAAGACTTCGATCTTGCTATTTTTTTACGGTATTGTGGTAACTGGAGACCATCAGCTCACAGGACGTGAGCAAAGCAGCCTACCGCGATGGAAGCGGTGCCTCGTATGCCTATGATCTGGCTCGACCTGAAAGAGGCTGGAGAGTTTCAATTTAGCTCGTCCGTGAAGCAGGTGAGTCTGCGGGAGAGCAGCCTTAGAGCGGAATGGATCGCTTAGTCTCTCTCGCTAGAAGTCAGCGGTATTCATTGGAGACCCTGAATTTTAATGAGTCAGAGTTAACACCCAATTTTAGACTACCTTCGGCTGAAAAATGCGAGTATTTCTTTAGTTAGATCAATCGGACAAGCCAGTTTGAAAGGGGAAACGATCGATGTAAATAGTATAAACAAGGCCTTCTCCGCGATAGTTTAATAATGAGCCATATTCCCCGACGCCTGTCACTTTCTTGATAATGAAGCTTGTTACAGACGGTCACGATGACATGACACACATCTCATATGACGAAGTCAGCTTCTCCTTCCTAGACTTTTTTTTTTACACCCAAAAGAAGCACAACCTTAACTGCCACTGTTTTGGAGTGAAGTGTGTATTTGACTTTGTATGTTACAGTTTTATGGGACCATCGAGCACACCCTTTTTGTGGCCCGCGGCGCCAGTAAAAACACCATATGTTATACGTCATGTGTGCAGTCCTGTATCATATTACAGTATTAAGTCTGTTTAAATATAAAGATTGGACAACACTTAGTAAACTACTTGTTAAAATGTTCCGGCGATGTGAATAGGATAGATTAACCGATTTACCATTGTTTTACTATTTTTGGTCTCGCGTTTGTTTTTTTCTTGTTCTGTTACAATATTATCTACATCAGTTTTACGTTACGGTTGTTGACGTTAGTTACATGTTCTACACAATGTGTGTCCAGATGCTGACTGGTGAGACTCAGCTAACGAGACAAACGACTAAACCACCCGCTATGTGCTTGATATGTGGTCGACCAAGATTTTGAAATTATAGAAAATTGGATTTATCGTATCTAACGTAAATCGTCTGAAACTAAATCTCAGTCACAGAAATGCCTGAATTTATGAAAAAAAACAATGTTCATGTAAATTTTAACTGAAGTACGTAATCCGCGTATTTGTAAGAATACAACTGAAATTTGATGGGGTCCTTATTAGTCCTGATTTCCTTAATTGTTGAAATTCCAATAATGATAAAGTATTCATTTTCAGAAGAAAACACATAGGCAAAAATTAGCAAAGCTCAGCTGGTCAGTTACAGTGAGTGCTCTATAATGCCTGTTTAATGTGCTTTGAATCATATAATTCAGTAAATGAACTGCTTTGTCAGTGCCAGGTAGTTAGGACTTATTTTGGAGCTAAAACAAATACAGAATAGCGATCTCATTATTTAACACTTCTTTACATCGATTTAGTTGTGCACTATAACCAGCCTTCAGAGATGTATGCCTAGATATTACGTATTATATTGTATGTCTGTTAGTCCTAGTTACTAATTTTGTTTTCACAGTTTTACAATGAATATAGTAACTTCATAATTTTAAAGTGTTTATTAATATGACTTAACATTTGGGGTCAAAATAAGGTTTAGCTGTTCAAGTCTGTTCAGATAATGTAGGCAATCTTACATGCTGTTTGACTAGGCCTGCACAGCTGTACCTAAATGCTCTGTGTATAGCATTAAGTTGAGTCCAGTTACCTGGTCACTACTTACTGCTGTTAGAGATTTGAAGTGACGAGGCTTTGAAACTCAGGGTAGATGGAATTATCACGTGCTGTCACTCATTTAATAGCTGTCAGCTATTTAACTGGGAGTTCTTGCACCCCCTCCCCTCTCTCTCACTCATACTTAATTTAATAGGAAAATATCCTGCACACCACGGTACCTGTGACATTTAGGTAATGGAGCAGCATTCAGCCTAACAAACTCATTCTCACATTGCTTTTACCCTCCTCAGCCTGTGGTGTGTGTGTTCAGGCTCCTTGGGTTCCCAGCCCCTCCTGTCAGGTGGTGCCTCTTTATATCATTATTATGGCTAATTCACAGTTGTCTGCCCCTTTGTCTTCTGTCCTCATGTATGGGGCTAGACACTGGTCAAATTCTCCCTCCAGTGGACTGTGTTTGCATTTTTGTCTGGTAGTCTCCACCCAAACATGGTCTCCTGCCTTTTTTTGCACTTGCATATGTGATAGACCTGAAACCCACTTTCATGCCAAATCATTTAGGTAACAGTGATGAAATTGGTGCAGGAATGACAAACCACTATAACTGAAAGAGCCACTGGAATGTGGCATTGTGTGTGTCATTGTACTTCTTTAAAGCAACACATTCACCATGGATAGGTTACAAGTGTTTGAGAGGATTTCTGATTGTGCTCTGTTTTGTGCAGCTGGGCATGTTAGGCCTGTGACATTGTCATTGTTGTTGTGATAATCTTCCATTGCTGAATACAACCAGCGGGATGTAGCAGAAATGTGACCCTGCGGATTCGCTTATATGGAATGAAAAACGCAGTATCATCATGTAGCTCCTTTATTGTCTTCAGCTGGGCTTGGCTGGGGAAGGTTAATGAAGCTGCTCCCAGGCTTGAAGTCTCAAAATAACAGCGTGGAAAGGCCTTTCAATTGGAGTCACTTTCTGTCTTTTTTTTTTTTCCTTCCTCCTTTACTGTGGGGCACTTAACTTCTACATGGACCTGACCATAAAAATTATTTTAATTATGTATGTCCCTTTTTATGATTTTGTGTGTCTGTGTATTGGAATGGTGTTTTCAGCCTACTCTATCTAAACTCAAGATGGCCTAGAAAAAGCCCGAGTTATTGATGTTATTACCCTCCAATGAGGGACAGCCTGCTCAGGTGATGTCAAAGCTAGATATTTTTGACCTTTGTGGTGAACATCTAAGTAGGGGAGGAGACAGCTTTTTTCCTTGCTACGCCTCGAGTCGTCTTTGACACGTTGACATTTCGTTCAGCTCATTTATTGTTTGTCAGTGGAGGAATTTAGGCCCTGTCTTTTCAGTCCACTCCCTTCCCATGTCATGAGGATTAACAAATGGCTCCTGATCTGTACTGGGCTGATCTCTGATAAGACTTGGAGTTTCTTTGCCCTTCCTTGTGTCCCACTTTTGGAAGGCAATATTAGCCTGCTATAGCATACATTTATACTAATGAGACAGGTTTTTTTTTTTTTTTTATCTGAGTACTGTCTTAACTAAATGGAGCAGTAAATAAAACTAAGATTAATATATTTTGTCCAATGGTTTAACAATAGAACATGTGACTGATGTAATTCAGTTCACTTTATTTTTCTTTAGTGTCTTTTACAACAGCTTTGCCCCAGGCCATTTCATAGGAAAGTAGAACAATAAAAAAAACAGTTATAGCCAGGTGACAACAGATGACAGGATGGAAAAACTCTACAGTGTGAAGGGTGGGGGGGGGGCCTGGGTTAACTGGCAAGTCAGACTTGCTCATGCAAGCGGTGTACAGTTCATATTAAGAATAAAGGGCTTAGTGATTCTAAATGTCAATGTAAGTTATAATGAAGTCACCTGTGTAGATCTCTGTAGGATGACAGGTCGTTTTGGGTGAAGGCCACACCCACAGTGCCAAACTGCAATTATCAGATTTTATGCAGTGTCTACCTCTGGTGGTACCAGCCTGGGTACCATACGGACATGTAGAAGGAGAGTGGTAAAATGGATCAGTGGAGTTGAGACTTTTAATGAGTTCCAAGGGTATAAGGACATGAAGAGCTGCACTCTCTTTATATCATTGTGTGTGTGTGTGAGTGAGTGAGTGAGTGAGAAAGAGAGTCAGGACTCGCATCCTATACATAAGCAGACCCCTGTTTGGAAAAAGCTTTCACACCAACAGTTTTATATGTGGAACAACAAGAGGACCTGCGCTGTATAAGTGGTGTCTATGTATGTATTGGATTATATACTGTGCATTGAATCGAGTTCATTATGTTTTCATCACATTCTTCGGTGTTTTGACACGAGGAGCATGATGACAAGGTTGTTTTAATTGACAGGAAATTGAGTTCTTCTGTTATCATTTATGTTGTGTTGTGAGTATTTTTGGATAACGCCTAGTTGCAGAGTGTTGTGGGATTGATACAGTTTGTCTTCTCCTTTCTTGCAGTTCATCCTAAAGCACTATGGGGAGAATCCAGACAACTACAATGAGCAGCTGAAGAAGCTGGAGCAGCTTCGTCAGGCAGGTGGTGGGGGCCCTTGCATGTGAGCGGGAGGGCTGTTGGGTGTCTAAAGTAGGTAAAGCAATTTTGTTAGGCAGGTGTGTGTGTGTGTGTGTGTGTGTGTGGGTGGGTGGTCTGATGCAGGATGGGCATGGCCTGCAATAGTACGAGTGGGTTGGGAGGGCTCTTGGGTAGCATAAATCTTGACTCAGCATCTACAGAGCATGTCAGGGGGGCAGCCTCTATAACGAAGATGGAATAGACAGGGATGGGATTGAAGCTGAAGGAAGGAAATTGGGAAATGTTTGTAGTGTCAAATCATAGTTAGTGGAACTGTTTATGTGGTCTGAACATAAGGTATTGCTGGAAGAGATTTCAGCTGTAACGTTGACTGAAAAGAAGATGGGTGTGGTACAGCAGTTATGTGCAGAATAACCATGGCAGCAGTCTGCTTCTCACCCCATGCCTCTGTCCAACTCAATTACTTCCATAATGTTATTAAGAACTGTGAGCCAAGGACCACAGATGCGCTTTCTTTATATAGAAACAGGGCTGCAGGCAGAAGTGGTCTATCAGTACTGGTTCCTTAAGCTTACCATCCTTGTTTGTGTGTATGTGTGTGCTGCGCTTTGCCTATACATACTTGCAGAGCGCAGTCAACGTGACGCGGGACTTTGAGGGATGCAGCACACTGAGGAAGTACTTTGGCCAGCTGCACTACCTGCAGAGCCGTGTACCCATGGGCTCTGGTCAGGAGGCCGCCGTGCCCATTTCATGGTGAGCACCCCACCCTGAACACAGTCCATCAGCACATGACTCAGCCTTCATCTTGTGCTCCCTGCTCTGTGTCTTTGAATAGTTCTTAAATGTACCTGCAAAGCTTTCATGATTAGAAACGTTTTGTGATCACATGATCACAGCCTTAGAGCCTTAGCTGCTCAGGCATTGAACATGACTGCATAGACACATTTTAACAAAATTATTAGTTTCTGCCTGGGCTGTTTTATCTGCAAGTACCATTCTCACAGATATAATGCAAATGGATAGAATAAGCTAATGTATAAAATAGGGATGCAAAGTTTTGAAAATTCTTTTGACCAACAACTGATCATCATTAGTTCATGATTAACTGGTTGACTAAAAAGCCTACACTTACGCATGTAACTGATTTAAAAAGTGTATTCAAAACAAATGACTCGTTAACACTTTAGTTCTTACTATAACATTTTTATTCAGTTCCTGTAACAAACATCTGTTTAGTTGGTACTACTTTTAACACGTCCAGCTTGAATCAGTTTTGTTTTTCATTTTTAATGAAGTCTATTTGCTGTTACACCAGCAGTGGAGAATAATACATCTTAAAGCTCTCAGGTTTGCACAAATTGTGTCCCACCAAATTTGCATATTGTGACCTGTTTATTTTCCATTGTAGTGGATACATATTCAGAATATATTACTGAAATAATTATGCGTTTCACATTATCTACCCAAGATGAGTGTTTTTGTCCCAGCAGAAAAATCCATGGCATTATTTGCCATATTTGTCTTCCTGGTCTTCGGCCGTCTCATGCCCACTCTCATTGGCAGTGACCACAGCAGCTATTAACATTTAATGCAGTTTCATTAAACCGTTGGCTGTACTTTAACCATCAGAGCCTGCGGATATTTTTTGCCAATGTCGTATTGCACCAAAGATACAACACTGGTGCTCTCAGATACCGAATTGGATTGGGCAGTTTACGTTGTACCACAGTTATGTTGTTGAAAATGGCCCCATACAGAACTCCTTTTGGCACCCCAATTCATTTTTCATTATATATATTTTTTTCCACAGCTTACATTCATTTGTGTTACTAATTTACAACCATGTACAACTCAAACATTTCTTAAAAGGAAAATGGTAAAGCTGCTGATTAAAGAATCTACCCGTAAACTTTTCTACAATATAGGCTGAGTTTTACAAAGATGAATTGGTCAAACTGGTCGAGTAATTTATTTGGCAGTTAACAGTTAATTAAACTAATAAAACACTTTTTGCATCGAAAGTTTTTGAATTCGGTCCTTAATGCTAATGCACTGATAGGAAAACTAGCGGCTGATACCGAATGCCAGTCACGTTGAGAGGATGACGTTTGATAACGATACCAGTGCAGAGTGTTTTGGTGGGCCTGCTTCTACAAGTTTGTTTTCCACATAAGTTTAAGAATGTATTTAATGATGAGCCCTTATGTTCACCCACATACAGTTGGTTTCCTCAACTCAAAATCTGTTCCTGAAGTGTAGAAAAGAAGTGCAGTGTTTTTGTCATCTAACAGACCAATGAATCACCATTTGGATTATAAATGTATAATGGACTTGAATAAGAACCATTAGTTCCATGTTGTTTTCTATTGGATGAAGGGTATGTAATTACAAAAGAAAACTTAAACCAAAATCATCTAGAAGGTTTTCTTTAAAAGTCATTAACTGATAACTCCTTTTAAGTGATTGTTTTTGTAAATGTATGGAATTATTGGCTAGTGGATCAAAGCATCAGTAGTTAAAGACTAGTCACTGAGGGTGATTGTCTAAAGTGTAAAAGGGAATAAAAAAGACTTGTCTGTTACTTTCTTCAAGGACGGAAATTTTTTCTGGAAAGACGGTTACTCACGATGACATCAGCTACGAGCAAGCCTGCATCCTGTACAATCTGGGTGAGTGGTCAGAGGTCGTTCTGGGGGCCTGGACTGTGTGTCTGTTGTTTTCACTTAAATGTCCCATGATGCTTTGCTTTCCACAGGAGCCCTCCATTCCATGCTGGGAGCTATGGACAACAGGGTGTCAGAGGAGGTGAGGCATGTGTGCGAGTGTGCGAGCGAGTCATGCTTTCAGGACTCTTGTAAGTCTTACTTTGTCCCTGATTATCACATAGTCAAGATTGTGTAAAGGTGTCTGTGACCTGTTTACATGCCTGTCTGTTCCTGTCCATGAGGTATCAGTGTGTGTATGTTGGTGACTTAACCACCTCTCCTCATGTGCCACTGCCCAGGGGATGAAGGTGTCTTGCACGCACTTTCAGTGCTCGGCTGGGGCTTTCTCCTATTTGAGGGACCACTTTAACCACAGCTTCAGTGTGGACATGAGTCACCAGATTCTTAACCTCAACATCAATCTCATGCTGGTGAGTACCTGCTTACACAGTGCACTTCACGCACATACATACATGCGCACACACACTCACAGACTCATGCACATACATGTTAAGAAAAAGACTGTCATCATATACAGAATATAACGTGTTTTTCCTAATTAACGCTCCCCCTCTAATAGACGCATCCCCACCCAATAAGACAGGGCGGCTAATACAGTACAAGACACGGTAAAGTGCCCCCCTTCTACGCAATTAAAGCAGTGACATAGAAATGTGGTCAATGCATAGAAGCGTAGATTTGCAGAGAATGAATTTCCTCAGCCACTGCAACTACTTTCAACGTAAAAACAACTGTGTACAACTTTTTGTCTGCCATGTTTCACGTGCATTTAAGCATTAAGTTATTTTGTGTCCAATATGCCAGAAACTTATAGAAACGAATAAAATTCAGTCATTATCAGACGTAGAAGAACGTTAGGCTTTTTAGTAATATCTTGTTGTTTTTAAAAACTTGAACTTCTTGTTTTAAAGGTTTTAAAAACTTCATAATTAGCACATTTTGGCCTGAAATATACACGCCCTGCATGTGACTTGTAATGTGCCCGGGCGTGTTAATTAGGAGAAATATGGTACAACAGTTTCAGTTTGCATCTCCCTCAATGGTGCATCAGTTAGAAATAGAAGTATATACTCAAAAGATGGGGGGAAAAAAATTAAAACTATAATGGGAAATGGTGAGAACCTGTATCATATGGTCAGGCGATATTGCCGAAATATACTGTACCTAATGAGAAGGTCTATATTGCCCATGAGAAAGTCTGTACTGTACAAACATGTGGCCACTCAGTCACAGTTATGTAGTGACTGATTCAGCTGCATCACTCCCCCCCCCCCCCGGGGGTAAAAGCTGTTCTTTGGTCTAGCTGTGCGGGCTTTAATTGGAGGGTAATCTTAGGAGAAATGGACTCTCATCCTCCTTGTTGACTTTCAACTTGTTGCAACTTGTCCTCTTCCAGAATTTCAATAAATTAGATTAAAAAGTCAGGGTGACGTGCCTTTTCTGTGGTTGTACCTGAATTGTTGTCACTCTATCAGACAAGTGCCCTCTCTTCATTTGTTCAAAAAAACTGAAAACATTTTTATTCTCTCAGTTATTTAACGTTGTCTGAATCTTAAAAATGTTTGGGCATTAATATTGAGATGGTAGTTCCTAATATTTTTAGTTTATTTATTCTACTTTTAACCTCTTTATTCTTGTACTGCTTATATTACGTATTTAATTTTATGTACTGTCTCTAAACTTATTTTCCTTAGTGTCATTCTGTATTTCTTGTTATAAAGCACTGTGGTCAACCTGGTTGTGCTTAAATGTGCTATATAAATAAATTGACATTGACGTTGAAATTTCTTGTTCTCTTTAGGGGCAGGCTCAGGAGTGCTTGTTGGAGAAGTCTATGCTGGACAACAGGAAGAGCTTCCTGGTGGCTCGCATTAGTGCCCAGGTACTCCTATGCTCGGTGTCCTCCTGGACTCTATGTTCTCATACCTCCATCCCTTGGCCCCAGGCTTGTCACAGACATGCCCTGGTGTGTGGAACTATCAGAGAAAGTTAGATGGAGAACAGTTAGAGTGGGCGCAAAATGTATCAGACATTTCAGGTAACAAAACAAATTGAAAATCATGGAAATTTCAACTGTACGCTCACCAAGACACCAGCACCTTGTAGTTTCATTAATATAAATGTTCGGTTGTGTAAATGGTTGTCATTGTAGCCTCATTATCGCCCTCTACAGGTGGTGGACTATTACAAGGAGGCGTGCCGGGCGCTGGAGAACTCAGAAACAGCCTCGCTGCTGGGCAAGATCCAGAAGGACTGGAAGAAGCTGGTGCAGATGAAGATCTACTACTTTGCTGCTATTGCTCATGTAAGCAGTCTTCTTGAGGGAAGGCACGTTGCCATGACGACAAGTTCCATTCTGCAGGCCTTTTTTTTTTTTTTCCATCCTTTCTAAGTTGTTGCTTTAGCAAGATTTCTGTGTCAGGAAGCTTAGCAGTGTTGCCCTTTCCCCCTGCTGCTTTGGCTGCTGTCTGATTTGGCTCTGCTGTTTGAATACATAACTACATAGGAAAGTGCCTGAGACTGGCTCACCTGCATTTTTCTGTTCTCCACAGCTGCATATGGGGAAGCAGGCGGAGGAACAGCAGAAGTATGGGGAGAGGGTAGGTGCCACTCATTTCTGTCTCTACCCCACTGGACAAAAGTTTGTATGATATGCATATATTTTTGTCTGTAACAGCAACTTTGTAAAATGTCAACAATATGATGTGTGTACTGAAAAAGACGGCAAAATTCCAAATGTAGCAGTGAACTTGTATAATTTTTGTCCCTTCCTCAAGCAGTGTGGTTTGTGTGTAATATTTTTTTCCCTCCACAGTTGGCATACCTGCAGAGCTCCTTGGACAAACTAACTGAGGCAATGAAGCTTGCAAAGGTATATCTAATCCTGATGTGTGTGTGTATCCGCTTGTGAGCTGTATTGATTTCAGGGTTAGAGATTTGTTAATGAGTGGGACAGTCATTATTCAGCACTCAGGGACACACTTGGTGGCTGGGGTGGGATTTGAACTAGGAGACTTCTGTATCTCAGCGTGGTGTGACAGATTAAGATGAAGTTTCCTCAAAAGGGCATGATAGAACCATAATGTGTTAATGGTTCCAGCTCATCCTTCCTTTTAGGCGTTTCATAGGTCACATGCATCTATTTGAACTGACGCCTGCATTCTGTTACGCATACCTCCCCCAAGTTTCACACCAGCAATATGCTGTGGTTACAGATCTGATCATCTGCCTGAGTAGATGCTAACATTTAGTCAGAAGTAATACTGGACTCGCATAAATTGTGTGTGGTAGCTGACTCATGCTAGCTAATTTGTACACAAGTATTTTAAAAGGTATGTAAAGCCTGTCATAATAATGGACAGCTGTTCCTCTGTACAGGGTCAGCCTGATAGTGTGCAGGAAGCCTTGAGGTTCACGATGGACGTCATTGGAGGAAAGTAAGACAGTTTTACTTTGACTCATCCATTTCTGTTTGACACGTAGTTGTCTTTTTCTGCCTCAATTGCTTTGCTTTTTGGATTGAATTGACATCCATTTTCAGAATACCCTACAGAGAACTGTCTGACTAAAAGGTTTCAGAAAATGGCAAGCTGCCTCATATGTGAGCTCACTCCGTTTATGTGAACATTCTTTCTTTTCTCAGGTTCAACTCTGCCAAGAAGGACAATGACTTCATCTATCATGAGTCTGTACCTGCTCTGGACACTCTGCCCTCTGTCAAAGGTACAACAGAAGGACCCTTGACTGCAGCGTTGCCTGCTGTGGCTTCACAGACATGTGATCTGCCTGCACATGATCACAGATGCAATCATCTGTAGTTTCACACAATAGCGGGTGTCCTCTGTCACCTTCTCAGGTGCCCCGCTGGTGAAAGGGCTGCCAGTGAACCCCACTGACCCTAGTGTCACAGGCCCGGACATCTTCTCCAAGCTTGTTCCCATGGCAGCCCACGAGGCCTCATCTCTGTACAGGTGAGTGACCAGCTTCAGCCAGGTCATCCCAGTTACCCAAAGGTGACCCCCAAGGCCCAACGAACAGGAACACTGCGCCAGGGTTTGGGCTGGACGATATGACAAAAAAAATGTCATCATCTATCAATCAATATCAATACTTATCACTGGTGATTCGATCGTTCAGAATTCTCTGGGTTTGGTTTGTATCGCGGTTTAAGAAATACAATTTCGATTTGGTGCAGTTTATATTTAATGTATTTAATTAATTTTTTTTTTTTTTACTAGATTTTTCGTTTCAAATAAATTTTCTAAAGATTTCATTGTAGCGTGTGAGCCATTTCAAAGCTTTACCATTACCGTCCACACAAAAAACATGTTTTTGCAGCTAAATTAGTGTGATCTAAAGAACTTTTTAAAGCAGAGCTAACTAAAATTAACTAAAATTAGTGATCGTACTCGCCATAACCACGGTTCGGCTACATGTTTCAAACTGCGGATGCCAAACCCAATGGTTCCGTTTTTTTTTTTTTTGCATCCCTTGTTATTAGGATATATTTCAAGTCGTTATTTAGTCACTTCAAGGCTAGGCTCTTCCGTTAGGAGTGCCTATTAGGTTCTAAGCATAAACAATAACCACAAAGTAAAGAGACTGCTAACATGAATCAAATTTTTATTAATAAATGACACAATTAATACATTACATTTACATACATAACAGAAATACTAACAACATTCAAGCATTTTGGGATACTAAAATGTAAACTTTCAGCATTGGTGGTGTTTGTGACTGTAAGCACTTGATTCTGTGCATTCTATCAGACGGCAATGCGTCATGTGGTTAAGTAAGTTTGTAGTATTTCCAGTGTTACTTGGCACACGTTTTCAGCAAAGTTTACAATACACAGCACCAGTCTGTTGCATGTCGGATTTTCAATGGCCCCTGGACTGCCACTGCACTGTCATGTTTTTACCTTATTTATCTATGATATATTCTTTTTAGGAAGTTTTTGTGGCTGCTGAACTATCACTTGTACTGACACTTCCAATGAATAAGCGTTCATTCCTTCCATGACTGTTGTGTCTGCAAAACAGTAGCATGTTACTGTGTCTCCCCCTCACGCAGGCTGTCCGTTCTTAAGAGTAGCACACAATTGGTTGGAAGTGATAGGCTGCTGTGAGTGATCAAGCAATGCTTCCTATTGACAGTTTATCGAAGTTTCTTATTTTCATATTGTTTAAAGTTTATTTGACGATAAACATATGCGTATTTATATCGCCCAGCCAGAACCAGGGTCAGCATGGACTTTTGAGATATTCAGGAAGTACTTGGATATTTACCATGTGCTGTTCTGTGCCCCGAATGTAGCAGAAGCTTTTGTTTAAAATTCGGTTTGTGTCATATTTTTAAAAGAAATGACTCCACATCTTGGTTACAGTGATTTCATCTTGTAAGGTATATAGTCCAGAATTATTGGCTGCTTTTTGCAGTTACAGCAGATCGGTACCATAGATATTTTTTCACCATAAAAATGAGCGGTAACTCATCGGTGCCTGCTTTTTTCTGACTCCACCCATACAGCGAGGAGAAAGCTAAGCTGCTGCGTGACGTCATGGCTAAGATTGACAGCAAGAACGAGACCCTGGAGTAAGTCTGCGTGTGTGTGTTTGTGGTTGTGTGAGAACCTACAGGTAGTACAGGAGCTGATGGACTTGTGTTAACAGGCAGTTCATGGACTCGTTGTGCTTGGACCCTGAGACAGTGGACAACTTGGAGATGTATAATCACATCCCCCCTGTGCTGATGGAGAAGTGTGCTGCCCTGAGTGTGAGGCCTGACACTGTCAAGAACCTTATCCAGTCTATGCAGGGTAGGTGTTGGGCCCACATGCACACGCTTTCGTACATTTTCATTATCACAACCGGTAGGTGTTGGGCTCACATGCACACGCTTTCGTACATTTTCATTATCACAGCCCTCGTTTTTGGAGGGACCGCTTCCGTTCCTCACCCAGTGTCTCCCTCGCAGTGCTGTCAGGTGTATTCACAGACGTGGAGGCCTCTCTGCGTGAGATCCGGGATGTTCTGGATGAGGATGAAGCGGGCGAGCGAAGCTTGGACGAGGCTGGACTCGCCCCTCCTCCCCGCCCTGCTACACTGACCGAGCTGCGCCGCGACCTGGACAAGTACTTGGAGGCTCACGAGAAGGCCAGCTTCACCAACACCGAGCTGCACCGTGCCATGAACCTGCACGTGCCCCACCTGCGCCTGCTGGGCGGGCCGTTGGACAGCCTGAGGGAGGCCCTGCCCCACCCTCAACTCAGTGAAGGTCAGGCACTGGGCATGGTCATAGGATTAATGCGATAATGTAAAGACTGTAATTGAGGACCATGGTCTATCTGTCATACACTGTATAAGTACCTATATAATCTTAGTTTTGTCTCTCATTCACAGTTACATTTGAAACTATTAGTAACAACTGTAAAACTCGAAATCTGTGATATTGGTTTTAAATTTTACTCTTATGGTTATGCTAGTTTGATTTTAGTTCTGTTAATGGTGTCAGTCAATTAGAAGTACTCACAAAAATGGCAATGCAAAAACGTGTCTCTGTGGCTGGGTGAGCATGCGTTTCTGATTGTGCCCTTGTCTGCCCTCTGCCGGTCAGACGAGCTTGCTGGGCTCCAGTGCATGAAGCGCATCCTGGGGAAGGTGCAGGAGATGCGTGACCAGAGGAGCTCTCTGGAGAAACAGCTGCGTGAGCTCATCCAACAGGATGACATTACAGCTGCCTTGGTCACCACAGAGCGTGCTGACATGAAGGTAGGCTGGCTCCGAGGTCACAGGCTGGCTCCGAGGTCACAGGCTGGTTCAGAGGCAGTGCAGCATAGTGAGGGTGTCCTGGCGCAATCCTGACAACA
>JABJVR010049443.1:6246-21937 GCA_025773905.1 Chitala chitala | reverse complement strand
GAGTCAGTAACGTTACCTACAGCACTGTCCCTCCTTCTCCATCGAGACAGCTCCATGTTTGTGTATTGAGTCAGTAATGTTGCCTGCAGCTCTGTCCCTCCTTCTCCATTGAGACAGCTCCATGTTTGTGTATTGAGTCAGTAACGTTGCCTACAGCACTGTCCCTCCTTCTCCATCGAGACAGCTCTATGTTTGTGTTTTGAGTCAGTAACGTTACCTACAGCGCTGTCCCTCCTTCTCCAATGGCTTTTACTTTAAGTGCCCTGTTCTTATGTAGTTACAGTTAATGTCACATATGTAGGATCTGCATGGACTGAGTGATTTTATCCGAGTTAGCCAAAGACTTGAGTTAACCAGAGAAGGAGATCTGATAGCTCAGTAGGTAGCACATCAGAGTGGGATGCAGAAGTCTCCTGGTTTGAATCCCAGCCTGGCCACCAGGTGTGTCCTTGAGCAAGACACCCTGCACTAGCTCATTGTAACAAGTATATGAAATGTTGTAAGTTGCTTTGAATAAAAGTGTCTGGTAAATGACTAATTATATCAAAATAACACAGACTGGATGAGAAGAACGCAGTAATGCTGTGGTTATTTGAACAATGTTTGGTAACAACATCATGAGTTAACAGAGCTGTTTTATTCAACAAACTATAATATATAGATATCAGTCAATCAAAGTTAAAATATTTCATTTTATTTGAGATGCATGTCTCATCAGGACAGCCTTGATCTGACCCGTTACATCGTCCAGCTGTGGGTAACACTGAAGTCCTCAGTATCTGAGTGTGTGTAGACCATCATAAGATCCAGTTATAGACATGATGTGGACACTACTCACGATGGCCTCTATCCTGCCCATAACAGCACATGTTGCACTCAGAAGTTTACAGACATTTTGGGAACGTTTTGGGAAAACCCATCTCTGCAGTGTTTTTAAAGCTGTCGCTCCTCCAGTTTAGCTGAAGCAAAAAGGGGAAATTTGATGAAACGATGAGCAAAGATTCAACTTAAGAAGATTTTCATTCAGTAAAATGTTATGAATCGTGAAATTTGTCTGAGATGAGCAGAGATCCAGTTTATGGAAATCCTATTTATGCAAAGTTTACTATATTTTACGTTTATTGACAGATTAATTTACAGTCATATGAATAACTATGAGTTTTGTAGTTTCCTAATAAAAAATGTAATCATGTAATTCTTAACAAAGTAACTGTAACCTGGTTACTCTTATTTTGAAAAGTGTCGTACTCCAACTAGAAGTAGTCGACATTTGTGATCTGATTACGTAAACCAGATTAGATATAGCGTGATACTACTAGCTCTGCAACTTATTAACTAGTAAATTCATGGACAGTACAGAGCATTAATTATAATACAACCGAGACAGCCATTCAAAGAAACTACAAAATTACAGAAAACTGTACAAAATCTACAGAGCTGGCTAGATTTAACAGAAAGCATTGTTTCTACCAAAGGATGAAAAATCTGTTGATTGAAAATTTAACTCTCTGGAATGCTACATTTTTAGTTCAGAAAATTGAAAGCATTTAATTTTGTCATGTATTGCTATTATATAATATATTGCTGTTCATCTTCACCACAAGTTAAGCAAAGCAATCAGTAAAACAGTAAAACAAAGCTGCAGAAAACGTCCACTTCCTCTCTTCGTTTGGTCTGGCCTCCCTGTCCATCACAGCCTTGGTCTGTGCGTTGGAGTTCTCATGGTCACTAATGAGTGCTGTTGTGGAATATCCCTTTTTTTGTTTTGTGGGAGAGCACACCCTTGACCCTTCACATTGGCATCATTGTGTGTTTAAAGCTCTCCATATTTAGTCATAACTGGGGTTTTTAGGTAATATAGTCTTTCAGTCCAGACAGTAACTGTAAACTGTAAAGTAATTATGAGAAAACTAGCAAACAGTTTCCCAAGAACATAGACATGGGTGGGGAGATTCAGAAAAAGATGTGCAGTTTAGAACTGAACACAGAGTCATGCAGCAAACAGGAGTGTGACTCTTTAAAGACTTGGTCCTGCCTGTAGTTGCCAGCTTGTAATCATACGTATAGAGTCAGGTAAGAAGCTTTCAGAGGACGAGTACCGCTGTGCACTAAATTAATACAAATTGCTACCGGTGTTGGAGATTTTTGTACGTTCTTAAAATTATTTTTCAACTGGTGATGCTGGCAGGGAGAAAATCTTGTTAAAATGTGAATGAAGCCCTCAGCTGAAAATGAGAGGGAAAAAATACACTCACAAGCTTACTGCCGCATCAGAAAGGTGTGCATTTACGTTGTTTAAATGAAGATAATTATTCCGGAGGTTCTAACTGGTCTAATCAAGCAGAAAGTGAACATGTATCAGGAATGGTCCATCTGCGTAACAAAGAAATATAACATGTATTTATAATAACTGTATTATTATTATTATTGTTATTGTTGTTGTTGTTGTTGTTTTTCTGTGCTAGTTATCCATTTTTTCTGTTCATTCTTTTGGGTTAACTTTCTCTCATAATATTAAACATAAAGAAGCAGTTTACAGAGGTGCTGCTAGAGGTTTTGGGCCCCATGAAACATTATCATTTTATGTCATGCTGTAATTTTTATGGGCCCCTGTAACTCACAGGCCCTTGTCCTAGGCTTCCACCCCCCAACAGCACCCCTGGTAATTCTGAAGATGAACTGCAGCACATAGGCCTATGTAATTCAGTTTACTTAATTAATCACTATATCCAGTCTATAATGGAGGTAGAGTTCTGTGTCCAGTCAGATGTTAATTGCAACACGTACTTTCAGCAAAACGTTTTCTGGCAAGTAATTGTTGCCTTAGTTGTAGCCATGTTTGAATATTGCATTGATGTACAGAGAATGTCATTAAATACAACGTGCAGCGACTTAGCCAAATCACAATGTCAGAGAGCAGAGGCGTGTTATATGTACAAAGGTCGTTTAAGGTTATTGCAGATTTTTTGTATAAATCCACAAATTATATTAGCATCTGTGCTCACCAGTATCATATACATTTCTTATACGCATTTATGTTTGCTAGAGTTTAGGTATTTACTGTTGCAATCATGTATGTATTTACTGCTGCATATTTCTAACAGTCACGTTACATCATCGGCCATGACTATTTAACACCAGCCACCTAAAATTACAAAATCGCTCAGAGTGGAGCAATGGACACATTGTTTATACGGACAATAACAATTAGTCCTCCGTGTTTCAGTTAGTGTTTTAATTGTGCAGTAATACTGCTGTTTATAATTCTATATACATGCAAGTCCATGATTTGTTGTTTAATTAAAAACATTTTGTTGCTTTATGAGGTGAAGTGTTTCCGTGTGGTAATTGTTAAGTGGTCATTTAAACACGCGCGACCCTGTAGTTGTCTCCTTGAAAACACGCATGTGGTGTTTCTTTTGCTTGTTGTAGCAGAGCCTTCATAAGGTGGACAAATGCAGTATGACAAACATTACTTTTTTCACTTATTAAACATTGTTGCCATAATTATTTTATAGACAATTCGTTCTTCTTTGAGGATTCTGTGGTATTTTTGCCACCGTTGCGGTACACGCATTATTAGGCACAGCAAATGCGCGTTATTGTACGTTTTTTATTAGATTTTTTAACTTTTTTTTCAGAACACAGAATTCCAGTGCTGTCAAAAAATTTTGTATTTATTGATCTCTGGGGGTTATCGAACCAAACCATGCTGAGGATACACGTTTCTGAGCTTTCACGTTAGGCCTGACAGCTGGGATGCTCGTACTGCCGGCGCTACATCAGCACCGGTTATTCCCCTCAGCTCGCGCGCGGATGCCAGCCCGCGGCTGCAGTCCCGGACTGCGTAATGGAATTATGTAGCCGGTAACCGGCAATAAGTATGGAGCTTTAAGTACAGTCAGGACCAATGTTACAAGTGCTGCAGAAATTAATACTGCCACAAACATAAATCATTAATCATCTGAAAACCGAGCATACGTTCAGGCGTATGGCTGCGATGTTCAGTGAACAGAATGAGCAGGGGCTTCTGGGAGCAGCCTCCCACGCTCTGTTGCTCTGTTGTGCCATGGGTGGGCAGGCCAGGGAGAGCCGTATGTGGGCAGAGCATGAAACTGCACTGCCCGAGCCAGTCTGTGCTGCCCCATATTCAGCACACTGTAATCATGACTGTCATATCAACTCAGCTGCGTGTTAATTTTCTGCAGTAACAGCTGAATTAACGTCAATTAATGCTGAAAATAGAAAATGAGCAAAACACGTGAACTGCTGCAGTGGTTATATAGCTGAGAAATCCCCGTGTCTGTAAGGTAAAGGCTTCATTAAGTTCATACGTGGACGTGTGTGTGTGAGTGTGTGTGTGTGTGTGTTTGTATGCACACTTAAATGCAAAACTGGAAAACAAAGGTGTTAGAGCCTGAGGTCGTGTGCGGGATGACTAGAGGGCATTCACACTGTGAAAGGTGCAAACAGCAGGAACGAACTGTCGGCTTATGTTACACACGACATATACACACACTTACACACACACACGACATGTGCACACACTTACACACACAGACACACGACATGTGCACACACTTACGAACACAAACACAACATGTACACACACTTACGTACACAAACACAACATGTACACACACTTACGCACACAGACACATGACATGTGCACACACTTACACACACACACGACATGTACACACACTTACGCACACAGACACACGACATGTGCACACACTTACACACACACACGACATGTACACACACTTATGCACACACACGACATGTACACACACTTACACACAGACACACGACATGTACACACACTTATGCACACACACGACATGTACACACACTTATGCACACAGACACACGACATGTACACACACTTACACACACACACGACATATACACACACTTACACACACAGACACACGACGTACACACACTTACGTACACAAACACAACATGTACACACACTTACACACACACACACGATATGTGCACACACATGACATGTGCACACACACACACACAAACACGACATGTACACACACTTACACACAGACACACGACATGTACACACACTTATACACACACACGACATGTACACACACAGACACACGACATGTACACACACTTATACACACACACGACATGTACACACACTTACATACACACACATATTGTACTTATTTACTTATTTAGTACTTACTTTATTCATGCCCGAGGGGAAAATCTGACGTTCCGGTAGTAAAACAGTGTACAGGTGGTTTACAATGTCTAAAACAAAAGAAAAGTTTCTTAAAATATATAATAAGAAATTATACCTCAAGTGAAAAAAGAAATGAAAGAAAATAAGAGAAAATGTAAAGACTTCTAAATGTAATGTAAGATCATGTTACAATACGCAGTATACTACAGCCCACTGTGCTATGCTGTACATTACTGTAAATCTGGCAGATGTCCTAACAGTACAGTAAGGTGCATTTGGATGTTAACCAAATCCATAGTTACATACAGTATATACTGTCACAGCAGGAGGTCTGTCTCCTGACTCAGACACTCAGTCACTGTACAATGTGATGCTGTTGGCAGGAAAGACTTCCTGTAACATTCTTTGTCACAGCGGAGCTGAAGTAGTCCAGCATGTTGTGGGGGGGATGTGAGGTGTTCCACACAAGTCCCCAGCACAGAGCCAGCCTTCCTGATCACTTTGTTCAGTTTGCTGGTGTCACTGGCTCTGATGCCTCCTGAAGATCACGACCATATTGGTGTTGGTCACGTTCAGAAGCAGGTGGTTGTTACCACACCACTCCACAAAGCAGTCCACCAAGCCTAGGTACTGTGTCTCCTCTCCACCACTGACACACCCCAGAATGTATAATTTATGCACATCACATCTTAAAATTTACAAAGTAAACAGGTGGTGTAAGAATTTACAAATCAAACCAATAATAAAGCAGAATTTACAAAATACATACAAATACACAAGACAGAGAAGGAAGGGAAAAGGGATGAGAGTAACAGCCAGCAAGAGAAAGAAATAAAACCAATTAAGCTATCAAAATAAGCAGAAGTATGTACCAAAACAAAACCCTGTACCTGATTACACTAACCAAGCAGGGAAAACGAGTGTTCAGAGGGTAGCATCCATTTCTAAACCTGGTGTGTTACACAGACAGAAGAACCTGCATGTGGTGTGTGTCAGTGAGCCCCTAAACCTGGTGTGCTACACAGACAGAAGAACCTGCGTATGGTGTGTGTCAGTCAGCCCCTAAACCTGGTGTGCTACACAGACAGAAGAACCTGCGTGTGGTGTGTGTCAGTGAGCCCCTAAACCTGTCTTTAATCCCAACAGGAAGAAGTAGAACATACACCACTAATGAACGTACAACACCAAGTAAACAAACTACACCATATATCCATCCATCCATTATCTTAACCGCTTATTCCTGGTGAGGGTCATGGGAAAGCCTGAAGCCCATCCCAGGGCACATAGGGTGCAGGGCAGGGGACACCAACCCACCACGGGCAATTTGGACACACCAATCAACCTAACCAGCATGTCTTTGGACTGTGGGAGGAAACCAGAGCACCCGGAGAAAACCCACCAAGCACAGGGAGAACATGCAAACTCCACGCACACAGACCCAAGGCAGGCATTGAACCCCAGGCCTGGAGGTGCACGGCGACAGTGCTAACCACCACACCACCGTGCCGCCACTACACCATATAGTCTTTTACAAATTAATAAAAAATTTACAGAATGCAATCTAAGCATTCAGATGGTATCCAAATTGAAAATGTTGAGTGAAGAGCTAAGTCGACATGACGAGGAGGAAGCGTCTATTTAAGGAAATCACAGATGTCATCTTCGCGCGTCATTGGCCCATGGATCGCCCCGATAAAGAGACCTGCAGATATACTGTCGAATAAGGCACTTTTGAGTCCTGTGCAGAAATGGAAACGCAAATCCCAGGAAATACAAACACAGTCACAGACATCCTGTGGACGTAACAATCCTGTTATCGTACACTAAAACCATTCGGAATCGATGTAGTGTGTTCTCACCCCAGTGGACCAATGGACCTTTAAATGAGGTAATTGTGAAATCAAGCTAATGGTGTAGTAATTGGACTCAACAAAAGGCACTCTGGGTACATCTGGGCGGTGTGATAATGCTCTGTGTCAGTTCCCATGACGTTTCACCTCATTTCACCTCTGGTTATTATTGCACCTCTGCTATATATGCAGAGTGAGGTTATAATCAGTGTCTCTCCAACAGTGTTCTCCACTGGCACATAAGGTATCAGCACATAATGAATGAGTCACATAAACATTCTGACAACATCTGCCACAATTAGTCTCTCTGCTATCAGAAATCACAAATATATAACAGCAATTAAGCAATGAATGCAAGTAATGTCAAGCTAATTGTTTGATCATTTGCATGTGTATGAAAACAAGTATTTCTATCATGGTTATAACAGGCTGTGGTGGGTTGGCGCCCCGCCCTGGGTGTCCCCTGCCCTGCGCCCTATGTGTTCTGGGATGGGCTCCAGGTTTCCCCGCGACCCTCACCAGGAATAAGCGGTTAAGATAATGGATGGATGGATGGTTATAACAGGAGCGACTGGCTGTCAGTATGACCTGCACTATTTGATTTGTGTTGCATGCAGGTATAATCGTGTTTTAAAAATGTTGCATTTCTCTGTGGGAATTACTGAGAATCACTGTGATTTTAGAGTGGAGTAAGAGGTCAATGGAGGTCAGGAGTCAGAGGTGGACTGCTGTAGGTATTTATACTGATGATCACCTTAATGCCTGTAACTTGTCATGAAGGTGCTCAGGGAGGACCTCCATCATCTGCATGGAGCACCTCGTATTGGAGGTCCATGAAGGATAGACAAATAGATGTTTGAGAATTCTATACACAGCCCAGTAAGAGCTCACAGCTTTCATAAGTGTCAGAGAGCATCAAGGGAATAATGTCGTCATGGAGCATGTCTAACCAACTGTCCGAAAAGTGCTGCTGCCCCTGGGTGAAATCTGGTAGACATCAGTGCCTTGTGCCGGCTTAGATGTTGGTGAATAGACTCAGCCTGGTATGTATTCAGGTGTTGGAGATCATTCATAAAAAAGCCACATGCTGAACTTGGGCCTGTGGGCAGTGACCCAAAAAAGTGAAGGAAGAGCCCAGGATCTACATGCTGCTTTGATCCGTCACTTCACACAAAAGTACTGAATTCCTTGAATTGTTGCCCAGATTATTTTTCCACTTTGTCCATCCACAGTCCACAGTGAAAAAGGATGTTTTTTTGTGTGTTTCTGAGTTAAAAAAATTTTCTTTTAATTTCAATTATGATGTTAGGTTGTTACTATGGTGTAAGTAGAGTAGTAAATAAATGAAAAATGTGTTTTCCTGTGATCCTTAACAGGGTGTCATGGAAATATGAAAATATCCCAACTGCCTTTAACTTGATTATTTATTTATAATCCTGATCGTATACAGTTTTAGTAGCACATACTTGCTTTTGTGTTTTGTGCGTCTTTCTGTGTGTTACAGACAATGTTGTCTTTTGACAGAAAACCATGCCTGTCATAATCCTCGTGTCTACTAGATGTTTCGTTTCCACTAGATCGTGTTTCTCCTGTCTCCTTTGTGCTGATTCATTGTTTCCTCTTTAGTGTTCTCCAGCCCTGTCTAGCTGTATCATGGTAATTTAAACCTTGTGCTTGTAGAGTGTCCTGGCTTATTTTTGTAGATGTAGATATGCGTTTCTTGATGTGCACAGATGTCATCTTTCAAAATCTTGTTCTTGTTATTCTTCAGTCCTGAGTTGTCTCTATTGTCTGCATTAAGCCTCGTTACGCTTGTACCTTGTTTTGCCCCACATTAAGGCCTCCCTTTTCCATAGTCGGACCCACCTCTCTTGCCTGCTGGGCATAAACATTACATAGTTTCCAAAACTGAACACACCTTAATTGTAAGATGTGGACTGGATGTTGCCTGTGGATGGTGGAGTTGTGTGATTAAAGGAATGTGCTGCAGCAGCAGAGAACATGAAGCATAAATGTGTCATTTGAGTCTTATGCATTTCCTGCCTTTTATTTTCACCTGTGTGTCTGATGCTAATGGGAGTGGCTACAGCTAAGTTTAGTGTCTAGCAGCAGCTGTCAGACCGACAGTGCTGTTTCTTCTCCTTATAGATGAAGGCCCTTACTCCAAGGGGAACAAGGACTCTGCGGGGACCGACAACTCTCTACCCTCGAGGAGACAGAGTATCCCAGGTACTGTCTCCTCTCATTGTTCTCCCCTCCTGAGAATTTGTATGCGTGGAGGAAGGCTCCACTTCATTTTGCTTCTCCAGCCACCCTGCAGGGGTCGTGCCTGAGCCGGGAGCTTTAGCGTTGCCTTGACTGCTTTGACACAGCACCTGTACATTCCACTGCCTGTTCTCCAGGTTCCCCACAGGGCCTTTATAGCCTGTTCCCTGTTGTGCATCCAGGCGATGGAATAAAAGAAGTGTAGCGCTCACTGCCTTCTCAGGGAATCCGTGATGAGCGCTGGCTGAGGGTTTTATCCCGTCCACGTTTCATTAAGATATTCCCAGCAGGCGTAGGTGGTGGGCTGCATTGAGCTTGTTTTTATCATAATTACTGCATGACTTCAAAGGCACTGGATATATATAGTCCTGATAGCATTTTAATGGAAAAGAAGGACCTGCAGCACTGTATCTATACTTCAAAACTGTTGCTTTCCACAGCAGATGAAATAGTCAATTTCAAACGCTGACCGAGGGCAGACAGGATGCAGTTTGTTATTGGATTGTGACATTATGAGTGGGATACGTGAGAGATATTTTATTAGTCTGTTTTGGGGCAAAATTCTCAGTATTCTTTAAGATAAAGGTTATTCTTACATGTTATCTCCACTTGCTGATAAATGTGTTGCATTATTAGCTGTTATGCAGTCCTTTCCTTGGGAGTGGAAATAAAGAGCAGTCACTGAGAAATGCATTTATATTTAATTTACAGGAGATCACATTTATTTTACTATGAAAATATGGTTGACCTGGACCTTGCTTCTCTGCAAGTGTCTTTCCTCTCCTGCTGTCCTCTCCTGCTGTGGTCTCGCAGTGTCTGTGGTCTCTTGGTGTTTGTGGTCTCCCAGTGTTCGTTATGTCCCAGTGTCTGTGGTCTCCCGCTGTCTGTGGTCTCCCAGTGTCCATAATGTTCCAGTTTATGTAGTCTTCTGGTGTCTGTGGTCTGCCAGTGTTAGTAATATCCTAGTGTCTGTGGTCTCCTGATGTCTGCGGCTCCTGGAATCTGTGATCTCCCACTGTCTGTGGTTGCCCAGTGTCCATAATGTTTTAGTTTATCTAGTCTCTTGATGTCTTTGGTCTTCTGGTGTCTGTGGCCTCCTGGTGTCTGAGGTCTTCTAGTGTTAGTAATGTCCCAGTGTCTGTGGTCTCCTGGTATCTGCAGTCTCCTGGTATCTGTGGTGTCCCACTGTCTGTGGTTGCCCTGTGTCCATAATGTTCCAGTTTATGTAGTCTTCTGGTGTCTGTGGTCTCCTGGTGTCTGTGGTCTTCCAGTGTTAGTAATGTCTCAGTGTCCGTAGTCTCCTGGTGTCTGTTGACTCTTCCAGCTTCTGAGACAGCAGCCTAACGTCTTAGCCCAGAAACAGTGATGCCACTGGCGTTTCCCTCAGAACTGCTTCACTATAGTGACTTTGTGTTACTGAGGAGCGATTTGTCATAGGAACTGAGATCATCAGGCAAAGAGGTACAGCCAGACGTCATGTCTTTAAGACACAGGGCCTCCACGTGTTCAGTGATGAGAGCAGCATAGGTAACCCACAAGAACAGATGTAGTTCTTATTTTTTGACTCTAATTTGTGCAAACCGTATTTGAACTTTTGATGATTCATAATTAATTAAATCTGGCATTTACCACAGCTTTCTCCTGATGTGTTAATGATCTTCAGGGCTTTCCTTGAGTATGAGTTATGTGTGCCTCACCCTCAATTTCAGCAAACATCTGAATCCGCCTCCACATTTGTATTTTGTCCTCCATCTGGGACTTGGGTACAGGTTTCAGCACATGTCCACACAGGTGTACTCTTACCTGTGGTATATGGAATACCTGCATGTGTCCAGACAGGTGTACCCTTACCAGCTCTCCTGCAGGACAGTCCATGGGAGCTGCCTGCATAGCTCTGAGACTGCCAGTATAGTCACAGCATCCAAGAAAATGACAACCACACCTGTGGTTTCTTTCTGTCAGGTTTGGAGACAGGAAGGAAAGAGTGACATTTAGACAGGTGAGGGAGGGGTGGTGGGCAGCTTTGTTTGGTTGTTGAAGCTAAATTTGTAATTATGGCTAAATTGCATTTTCCTCATGTGTTTGGTAGAGCAAGCTTGAGAGTCTTCACTTCCTGACAGTGCAATTAACTAAACCGTCACCAGGGATGTTGCTTAAGATCTGAGTCACATTTGGAGACTGTTTCAACACGTCATGTTCTGAGATGTTTGTCAGAAAGGACTGACTGGTTGTTTATGGGTCTGTATGTGTTTCTATTTGTTTGTCTGTCTGTATGTGTCTGCGTATACACATTTCTCTTTTTGTGTGTCTATTGTGTGTGTGTGTTTGTGCGCACGTGTGTGCGCATGTGAATGTGTGTGCTTGTGCACGCATGTGTGTGTGTGTGTGTGTGCGCGTGTGTGCGCATGCGTGCGTGTGTGTGTGTGCGTGTGTGCACGCTTGCTGGTTTCCGTCTGTGTTGTCCTGTTTTCTGGTAGAAGAGCTCCGGGGGTTGACGGTGGTGGACCTGATCAAGAAGGAGGGAAGCACCCTGGGCTTGACGATTTCAGGAGGCACCGATAAGGACGGGAAACCTCGGGTGTCCAACCTGCGGCCGGGTGGGCTTGCAGCCAGGTGAGAATTCAACCCTCCAACATGAGCACAGAATGCAGGGGTTTCCAAACTTCTGTCAGGGGCACACCAGGGCAAGGTCAGAACATAGAGCCAACAGTTCTGAACATTTGTAGAAGTAGCACAGAACCATTGGGAATGTGAAGAGCACCGCTTCCTTTTGAATGTCAAGAGGAAATCTTCTGGAGGTACTTCCACAACCGCACCTCCATTTTAGTGACAGAGGTTTGCCAATGTATAACACGCTAACAGTTTGTCATGTGAATGGCATTTATCAGTAGCAGCATGAAGGCTAAGTGCTCAGCACCGATGTTTCACAACTCTGAGGGTGCTGTGTGAGTGTGGGGTCAGCGCCATGTGTGAGAGTGTGGGCCTCAGTGCTGTGTGTGTGAGTGTGAGCCGAAGCGTCGTGTGGCCCTGAGCACTGGGTGTGTTTCTGTGTGCGTGCATATGTGCATATGTGTGTGTGTGTAGGGCCTGTCTGTTAAACTGGTGATCGTAGATTTAACCTGCTAATAAACTCCTGTACAGCACAACTATTGGTTTAGCATTACATTAGGCTGGTACCTTCACACACACACACACACACAGGCAGGTTTTCCCTGCTGTTCCTGTTGTGTATGGTCGCTCTTTTGTTTTTGCAGTCTGCTTTCTTTCCATATTGCACATTTTGCCTTCGGAGCACTCTGAGCAGCACAGTATGTGACAGCCCTGTCTCTGTAGTGTGGGATTCTTTCCAGCAATTTGCCTGTTATTACTGTTCATGTTTCCTCATAACAAGAAGCCACTGTAGTTGCCACATTTCCCAGCATTCCCCTCTCTGGCCTCACGCTCTGTGGTGCTTTGGGAGTGCAGCTCCCCTCGTCCTCTGAGAGACGTTTGCTTTCATCTCTGTTTTAACTGCTTAACACAAAAGAAAAACACGAACAAGTGTAAGAGCAGAGCAGAGCGGAATGCACAGATGTCATCCCTGTAGACGTGCGTTATTTACTTATTTATTTATTTATTTATGCACACACATACATATATATATTTTTTTATTTTTTTGCCCCCAGCAATGCGCTGTCTGCCCTAAATTCTGTGTACCTTAAGAGAATACAGACCATGTTAGAATTTAGCGCTGGGTTGATCGTGATTTTTTCCTTGCTTCCCAAGCATGTGTTTTTGTATTGCCAGCCTGTAGTGGGATAGAGGAGTGTGAGAATAAACTGTGTGTATTTCTCTAATTATCATCTAAATGAGCATATGTTGAATCTCAGCTGAATGATGCATGTGGGATCAGCAGTTCTAGACTTGAATGCTGTGACCCTAAACTGTAGCGCTGCAGTTCAACAAGGCTTAATGATGACACGTTTGTTTAGCTCTTAAACATAACAAAAGGCTCATTATTGTATTGAGCGGCTTGTCCTACAGTCATGATTGATGACTTGATTGTGGGAAATTATTGGAATAATTATAGCAGTTTAGCATAATAGTTAACCATGTTAGTACTCGGAAATAAACAGCACAGTGTATCCTGTAATTTTGTATGTGAATACTGAAAATGTTTCTTCAGTGTATGTGAAGCACTTTCATCGACATTTTCCTAGTTGTTGACGTTCTTGTATTAGACCTCCTGTAGTAAACCATGGTGACCGGCACGTAGCTGATGAATGAGGTTATTAAAAGTGTGCTGCTAGCTGCTAGCTCTCTGCTCTGGTGTCTGTCTACAAGGAGCGACCAGCTCAACGTGGGAGACTACATCAAGTCCGTCAATGGCATCAACCTGATGAAGCTGCGGCACGATGAGATCATCAGCCTGCTAAAGAACGTGGGCGAGCGGGTCGTGCTGGAAGTGGAGTACGAGCTCCCTCCAAACGGTAGGAGGCGGAGTGTTTCACACGCACCCTTCTGTCATGCTTAAAACCATGGCTGTTTAGAATTGGTGTCATTACGTTTTGGCAACGGAAACACCGCTGGGGCTTCTCAACTACAGTCCCAGTGTGCACTTACTCCAAAACCTGGGAGGGTAGCATGTTGGGAGGAGGGACTCGACCTCCCATCGATTCTTGCCGAATTTATAAAACATGTCCTGAACGCATGAGAAGATTATGGTTATTTTTGTGACAAATCCTCTGTTCAGCAGTGCTGTGGAATGTAGAAGAATGAAATATGTCTTGCACTGTGTTGCAAAATGGTTGGTTTTGTTTTAAATTTACCTTCAGGGGATTAAAAAGAAAGATTTTAAGGAGTTAGGTTTTGTTCCAAAAACCTAAGCCATGAGGCTCACTGGGTATGAAGATGGGATGCAGAAGTCTCCTGGTTCAAATCCCAGCCCAACCAGGTGTGCCTGAGAGCAAGACTCTCAGTGCCAGCCCCCCGGGTGCCATGTGTGACTGCCCCCCCCCAGGGGGATGGGTTAAATGCAGAAAAGTAATTTCATTATCACATGTACTGTATATGTACGCAGTGACAATAAAACCTTATTATTATTAAAGACTCAGTTTGGTGAAACCTTTAGGACAAATTCAGATACACGATGTAGACAAACAGGAGAGGTCATGTCACACTTTAAAGGTAACTTCCATACAGAAAGGTGCCAATACTTACAGGCTCTCCCAGTTAGGATTTTGATACTAAACTGGGATTGGACTCAGTCACCTGTCCTCACAACTCCTTAAAGGGGTTATGTGTAAGTACTTGGTCCTCTTCAACGGTCAAAGGGGGTACTGTAACTAAATAATATGTCATCCTCCCAGCAGGAGACGCAGTGAGTGTGTGTTTAAAAGTGATAAGAGTGCAGGACAGGCCGAGTTCACGCTTCTCCTGTTGGAATTCCCCCTTTCGACCGCACTTCAGCCGTGTGACTCACTTGGTATGTGATTTTTGCTGACGGCTGTGGCCTCCTCTTCATTCTTCAGTGTGGCCAGCTGAAAGGTTCACTTTGACGAAACGCTGGGCAGATTTGCTCGAGAAGCTGTTATGGATGTCTTTCAGATGTTTGGCTGAATAGACTCCTGAGAGCATGATTGTAACGTTTAAAAATGTCAATATATCTATGCATTGCCAGCTGGGAGAGCCACACTTAACAGAGGTTGGTCCTGGGCTCCTCTGCTTCTAAACTTTGCCCATACTTTAATGTGCTTTTCCACACTTTTCCTTAGCTTGGACAGTGGCCAACACACAGCGGGACTGCTGCTGACAGCACCAACTCCTCAAGCTCCCTGCGTGTACCTGACCTTCCACACAACATTCTCATTTATCCATCTGTATCTGGTCACCTGCTTCACCTTTCTTGGTCAGCAATGTGACCACACCCTGATTTAGCAGACATGACATCGTTTTCTTCTCCCCTCACCCTGTAGCACCAGACAGCACCTCGGGTGTCATTTCCAAGACAATTGAAATATGTCTCCACAAGGAAGGCAACAGCTTTGGATTCGTGATGAGAGGTACGGGTCAGCACTGCCAACACACTCCACAGCCATGACAGGTGGGGGTTAGCACTGCCAACACACTCCACAGCTATGACAGGTGGGGGTCAGCACTGCCGACAGACTCCACAGCCATGACAGGTGGGGGTCAGCACTGCCGACACACTCCACAGCCATGACAGGTGGGGGTCAGCACTGCCAACACACTCCACAGCTATGACAGGTGGGGGTCAGCACTGCCGACAGACTCCACAGCCATGACAGGTGGGGGTCAGCACTGCCGACACACTCCACAGCCATGACAGGTGGGGGTCAGCACTGCCAACACACTCCACAGC